>CACVCL010019384.1:0-106099 GCA_902729485.2 Mus minutoides | reverse complement strand
TGGAAGGCTACTAGGCCTTTTAGGGTAGGGTGTGGCTTTCAGAAGAAGGTGAGCAGGTCAGGCCTTTGAAGATTACAGGTACTTCTGATTCCTGCCTATGTTTTCTGCTTCCTAATCCAAATCATGTAAATAATCCTAAACTCCTCTGTCAAGTCTGAGCTCCTCTTCTGTATCTTCCCTGCACTAATGGACTGAATCATTTGAAACCATGAGCCAAAAGTAAGCCTTTCTTCCTTTATGTTCTTCCATCAGCTCAGGAGAAGAAAGTAGCGGATGCATCCCCTCTAAACAGAGAAAATCATCTAAACAGAAAATGAGTATCAGAAAAGCATATATTATTTGGCTATTTTATTTGTTAAGAACTATTGTGATTTTTAATCACGAAACAACTGACTGCGTCTTGAGGAAAGGGGAAAACACTATAAACTGAGGTCACTTTGACCAGCCAAGGCCTCTGATTGGTCTCTAGCTCATTTTGTTCAAGCAGTGGCTTGACTTTTACTCTAATATTTTGTTCCTATTTATTAGAAGCTGAAAATCCGAATCTCAGGACACCATCTTCTTGTTGCATGCATTAGCATTCCTGTGTTATGGGGTTATGGGAACAGGCTGTATCTTTCTTTTCCTGACATCTGCACCTGCATTAAAGAAAATTAGGTCTTGTAGGTGAAATCTGATTTTTAGTTTGGTATTTAAAACATGTTATTTTCACCAAAGGCTAAAGAAAATCCTCCTTTAGTTTTTTAAAACTTCACAGGGAAAGCATTAACACAGACACATCTTGAGAAAGGACTTTTTTTTTTTATTAAAATGAAAATCTTACAAAATCCAGATTTTGACCTGTATCAATCCATAACATGTTTATTTAGATTAACTTGTTAAGTGATTAATTAATTAATTTAGGAAAGGTTTCATTTTTGTCACTCAGTCTGCCTTGGGACTCAGTATATGGTATGTGTTATCCTTGAACACATAGAACATACCCTGCTTCAGCACCCTGAGCACTGAAATTACAGTCCCATATCAGCATTCCCACCTGCTCCTCCACCCCTGCTGCTGTAATACTTTTCAAAGAACCCCACCCTGGTTAAAGTATGGAGAGAATCAAGCACATCAAGGAAGCAGAATCTCACAAGCAGAAATGCACTGGCTCAACTGCATGTTTCCGACCCCTTTACATCTATAGACTGGAAGGAGATATGAAAGGAAGTGTATCATCTCTGTGGTGTTACAGAACACCCACAGTGAGTTATTAAAAACATACTGAGCTATAAGTAAAGCAGCCCTGTACCAGGTATTCCCATGTTCATTCTAGCTAGGCCTCATTACTGGCTGCGTAAGGGATCTTGTGGTTCCCATGTTTGTTCTAGCTCGGCCTCATTACTGGCTGCGTAAGGGATCTTGTGGGTGCGGATTTTGCTAAGTCAGGCATACCGAGGTCTGAACTTCCTTCTTCAAGTGTAAACTGAATAGAGTGATATGATATGAATATGATGCATCTGTCTGGTGCATGTAAAAATAAGTAAAGTGAAAGTCACGGTTGTAGGACATTAGAGAACTTATCCAAACTTTCTGTGCTTCAAATCCTCTTCGTAAAGAAAGGAGACAATATAACTTATTTCATAGGTTTGCCACAGGAATTAATGATTTACTATGAAGAAGAAGCCCCTGGGAAGACTCTGAGCTAAACACTGAACTCAGAAAAAAAATAGTAATTAATTGACCTTGAGCTAAAATTTAATAATGATTACAAGTACTTTTTCATAAAGCAAACAGAAATTCTGCATAGCAAAAATGATTGAGTCAAATGTGGGGCATTCTTTGAACTAAATTTCACAGGACTATATGACCTTATGGTTTTGTAGAAGTAGGAAAGAGGCAGGTAGAGGCTGTGAAGCAAGCAGGACATAGGGAAGCTGTAACAGACAGAGGCTGAAAGGACCAAGTCACAGCACAGATAATCTTTTTCTATACAGTAACAGTTGAAAGAAGAAGAAAACATGTACAAGACAAAATTTAATTTTCAAATTTAAAACACAATCCTTCTCACGTACACAGAAATCTCCCACTTATTTTTTATAGGCTCTTTTAAATAATTACTTACCTTTTGAGATTATAATCAAAATCAATCACATCATTTTTTCCTTCCTCTAAACCCTCCCATGTAACTACACCCACAATGACCTTTTTTTAATTGCTGTTAAATATGCATGTGGGTTATTAGAAGTATATATGTATATGTATATATATATACATATATATACACACACACTATATAATATTTAGGTAGTCATGCTGAGACAAAAATCTCAGCAAATGTCTTGATCTTGCTTTTACAATAATGTCTTCCTCTCCCTCTCTTCTGAAGTGATTTCTGAACCTTAAGTCCTTCTGTACTCTAATATATCAGTTAGGAGACAGGCAGACAGACAGACAGACTCACACAGAAAGATAGACAGACAGACAGAAAGACAGACAGATAGACACACACACACACACACAGAGACAGAGAGACAGAGAGGCAGAGAGATTTGTTCTATAAGTTTTATCCAGAGAACCCTGACTAATACAACTCCCAAAATAACAAACACCCTTACCCTAGATTCTACTCATTTCTTAAAAGTCATACAGTGGAAGAAGCAGTCAAGATGAACTCTAACACTTCTGTGACTTTTTTACCATCTAGGTTTTTGGTTGCTAAATGGTAGATTTTAATATTAAAATGGTCTCACTTACTGCTGAACTCTGTGTATGTATTCATATTTGTATGTGTGATGTGCTTGTGTGTAAATGGGTGTGTTGATATTTTGTGTGTGTATGTACCTCTCTCTGTCTCTCTCTGTCTCTGTCTTTGTGTCTTTGTGTCTTTGTGTCTGTCTGTCTGTCTGTCTGTTTGTCTCTGTGTGTGTGTTTGTAAATATATGTGTGTCCCTTATCTGTTACTTCTCTACACAAACCTTTCCCATGGCTCCATTTAACATAGAGAAAAAGTAATGGTCTAGACCTTCTTGGTACTTTCCTGCTTGCACGGTGCACTGTTCACATGTTGGCATGGATGCTTACCCCAGTTGTCATTTTCTCTCTCTAGTCTTCCCTTTAACATCTCCTTCTCAGGATGGCCTATCTCTTACTTGCTTTACTTTTCTCATTAGTCTTTTCCTGTTTTAATTTTTTCTAAGATTTATTTATTTTATTTCATGTATGTGAGTACTCTGTATACTGTCGCTGACTTCAGACACACCAGAAAAGGGCATCAGATCTTATTACAGATGGTTGTGAGCCACCATGTTGTTGCTGGGAATTGAACTCAGGACCTCTGGAAGAGCAGTCAGTACTCTTAACCACTGAACCACCTCTGCATCCCTGTTTTAATTTTCTTAATTTCATCTCATCACCTGACCCACTGCAGCATTTAATTTTTTTATTGCTTGCATGTCTTATACAAGAGAATACAAGAAGCATAGCACTTCGATATGTGGTTCATTTCGAAGGACTCAGAGCAACAGTGTCTGGCATGATAGTAATTAAAAAAAAAGATGAGCAAATAAAGAACCCAGAAACTTAAGATATGTTGTTTGTTAAAGCATGCTTCTTCTAAAATAATTATTCTAAAATATAATTGAAAGGGCTTCTAAGGAAACACAAATGCCAGACAAGGACTTGGGCAGGCATAACCCACTCATATATAATTGCTTAACTAGTTAGTTACTTAGTGTTAATATTTCACCAAATCAGTTATTTTAGAAACATTAATGGAAAAAGTCAACCCACACCATGATCTACTTGCCATGCAGAAAGGAATTAGCTAGTATACTGTCTTCTCTCATTCCATATGAATACATGACAGAGTTTTCATTGCTTGTTTTTTTTTTTGATTATTTAAATTTATACACATGTACAGGCATAAGTCTAGCTTAAAATTGAAATAGAAGTAATTCTCTCCTAGTTGAAGGAAATGCTTCTCTCTCCCTCCCTTACATGGGTGAGACTTTGCTTACAGATGCATGGGAGCCATGCTAAGTGGCTCCATACTGAAAATACTGTCTGTCTTCTGTTATCTACCTTTAGCTGCCTATGGATTCTCAACAAAGTATCAAGCAACCATTACTAGCCTATAAATCTCCAGGGAGGATTGCAGAGACAATGATTTTTCAAAAATACTACTATAAATGAAATACTATTAACATAAAACATAGCCTGGTGCCTGATCTAATGCTCTTTTAAAGCATAACTTACTATTACTTCATTTGCATGCCATTGTTAGAATGATGACATGGCATACTTTTGTATGTTTTAAATTGTTTAATTACAATGTATTTTTCCATGTTCAGGTGCCACCTGTCAAATATTTGTGTCCTGAAAAGTATCACTTTTTAATGAAGGACAAGAAATTAGGAGTAAATGGTTTATTTGCTGTGTCATTTTAATGACTAACTCCTTGAAAGGTGACAGAGAACACTGATTTTATTCATCATTTCTAATAATATGATATGACTATATGACTTAGCTACACAACATGATTTTTTTTCAACTTTTTATTAGATATTTTCTTCATTTACATTTCAAATACTATCCCAAAAGTCCCCTATACTCTTCCACCACCCTGCTCCCCTACCCACCCACTCCCACTTCTTGGCCCTGGTATTCCCCTGCTCTGGGGCATATAAAGTTTGCAAGACCAAGGGGCCTCTCTTCCCAATGATGGCCAACTAGGCCATCTTCTGCTACATATGCAACTAGAGACATGAGCTCTGGGGGTACTGGTTAGTTCATATTGCTGTTCCACCTATAGGGTTGCATACCCCTTCAGCTCCTTGGGTACTTTCTCTAGCTCCTCCATCGGGGGCCTTGTGTTCCATCCAATAGATGACTGTGAGCATCCACTTCTATATTTGCCAGACACTGGCATAGCCTCACGAGAGACAGCTATATCAGGGTCCTGTCAGCAAAATCTTTCTGGCATATGCAATAGTGTCTGTGTTTGGTGGTTCATTATGGGATAGATCCCTTGGTGCAGTGCATGTGCCTATAACCCAAACATTGGAAGTGGAGGTAGATAGATTCTCGGTCCTGATGGGCCAGCTAATGTACCTGAAATGGTGAGCTTCCATTTCAGTTGAAGATCCTAGTTTCATGGCAGTAAGGCAGAGAACAATAGAGATAAATACCCAATGTTCTTTTTTTCTCCCTTTACATGCATGCTTATGGGGTGGCAGTCCTTGCGTGCACCACACACATGCACAGCAAATTCAAACTAAAAAAAAATGTGAAAAAATTCCAAACATTTGCAATGATGTGCACAAAGTATTCATTTGCTCTTATTTTGTTGTTGTTGTTAACTTTCTGTATAGGAAGGTATGCCAATGTATGAGTGATTTAAATATATTATATATTATATTATTGTATTATTATATAATAAGTGAGCATGCAAAAGGGCTCAGTAGATAAAGCATTTGCTGCATGAGCCTAGTGACTTGATATTCCTGGAACCCACACAAAGGAGAAAGAAATAACTTACTCCATAAAGTTATTCTCTGGTCTCTATACACGTTCCATGTCATACACACACACACACACACACACACACACACACACACACACACACAGAGACTGCCCTCACTTCAATTCATATAATCAAATAAACAATGAACCAATAACCTGTGGTACAAACTCCATGATTTCTTGGCAAGATTCCTTTTTTGCGGGGGTTGGGTATGGAATGGAGAATGATTAACGGTCTTACCATGATGCTCAAACAATTTATAATGTACAAAATGCGTATGTTAATAGACCAATGCAAACTTTTTGCATTTGTAAAAATGTATTCTTTGCAAAAAGAAAACCAACTAAGTTAAACATACTGCTGCATCTTCATCATAAAAATGACTGAGATGGAAGAAAACAAAACAAAACAAAACAAAAGAAAACAAAAATGAGTGTTTACTCCTGCCCTCCCCACACTCAGGCCTCTTGGAAGTAAAACCTATCATTAGTTCAGCATGTTTCATTTTAGTGCAAAATCGTAGCCATTTCTCAATGTGCAGTCTGTCAAAAATATTTTTGTAATTGGGGTCACAATGCACATTCTTCTAGCTGAGTTGGCGGAGATCAACATTCTTTGTAATTAAAGAGATTTGCTGATATGGTCCAAAGGTCACATTTTATTGTTGTCTCAGATCTACCCAAGTAGTTCCAACCACTGCCCAGTGTGGGGCCAGGCCACTAAGTCACTCTCACATTTCTTTACAGCCCTTGTGAGGAACAGGGACTTTGCCTGCAAGAGCATCCGCTACTTCTTTAAAGTCATTTTGTATTTTAAGCTAGAAATATTGCTTCTAAAGAATGGGAAACTTTTTTTTTTTTTTTTGCTATGATAGATGTTTACAGACTGTGCTCATACTCTTTTGGCTTCATGATCATGACTACCATTAAGTTCTTTTACTAATATTGACTTTTCTTTTTTCCCATTGAACTTTTGTGTCCTTCCTTGCTTTCCATCTTTATCACTCACATTTTGCACCAGGTTTGGTGGTGATAAGTATAGTTGTATTACTTTGTTGTCTAGGGAGACATTCTGTGCACTTTAGACATTTAGAAATAGCCCTGGGCTCTGCTTGTTCAGTGCTAGGAGAAATTGCTCAGTTGGCACAATGCAGAATGTCTCCTGAAGTTTTCAAATATTTAAATCAGCATTGCCAAATGTTCTAGGAATAGCTCATATTTCCTGGTGGGAGGGGAACATGGAACAGTTACTCAGATAAAGTATTTGGCTTAAGCACTATTTAGGAATTCACCATAATTTTCTAAGAAATATTTTTCCTGACCAGGTCATAATGTACTCCAAAGTATAATTAAAATTGTCTTAAATACAAATCTGAATTCCATTAATATATAGTTGACACATTTAAAAGACCAAAGTGTTTTTCATAAAAAGAGCACTAACTCTTAAAAAGTCCTCATTTACATATCAAAATGTGAGTAACACCAACTCCAGAACTAATATATTTATGTCTTCATAGAGGTTCATGCAGAATCGTATTTCTTTGTAATTTATAAAGTACATATTAAGCTAAAGCTAATATTCATGCAATTTCCATTTTTATTACTTTTATTTTATTTTTTTACAGTTCACTCCTTACTCCCATCCTAGTTTGCTATCCCACAGTTCCTCATTCTATTCTTTAATCCTTCCCCTTCCCCCCCCCCCCCCCCCCCCATCTCCAAGAGGATGTCTCCACACTGAGCCAGGCTTCACTCCCTCGGGCCTCAAGTTTATAGAGGATTAGGTGTGTCTTCTCTTACTAAGACCAGACCAGGCAGTTCTCTGCTGTATATGTGTCAGGGTCCTCAGACCAACTAGTGTATGCTGCTTGGTCGGTTGCTCAATGTCTGAGAGATTTCAGGAGTCCTTGTTAGTTGAGACTGCTGGTCTTCCTATGGGCCCCACTCCTCCTCAGCATCTTCCAGCCTTCTCTAATTCAACTACAGGGGTCCCTGACTGAAATCCATTGGTTGAGTATAAATATTTGCATTTTTCTCAGTCATCTGCTTACTGGGTCTCTCAGAGGACAGCCATGCTAGGCTTTTGTCTGTAAGCACATCATAACATTGGTAATTATGTCAGGCCTTGGAGCCTCCCCTTGAGATAGATTCTAAGTTGAGTTCGTCACTGGGCCTCATTTCCCTTGCTCTCTTCTCCATTTTTGTTTCTACATTTCTTTTAGACAGTAACAATTCTGGGTCAGAGTTTTTACTGTGGGATGACAACCCCATCACTCTACTTGATGTCCTATACTTCTACTGGAGGTGGATTCTACAACTTCCTTCTCCCCACTGTTGGGCATTTCATCTAAGGTCCCTCCCTTTGAATCCTGAGAGTCTCTTACCTCCCATGACTCTGGCACTTTTTAGAGGATTCCCCCACCTTCCACCCCACCCCTGAGGTTGCATATTTCCATTCATTCTGCCGGCCCCTCAGGGCTTCTCTCCTGTCCTTCCCCAATATCTGATATTTTTTCACTTCCTCCTCTCCTCTCCTATCCAAATCCCTCCCTCCCTCTGCTTCCCATGATTGCTTTCTTCTCCCTTCCAAGTGGGATTGAAGCATCCTCACTTGGGTCCTTCGGTCTGTTAATCTTGAGTTCTATGGATTGTGTCATAAGTATTCTGAACTTTTTTGTACATATCATGCATGTCTTTTTGGGTCTGAGTTACCTCACTCGGGATGATATTTTCTAGTTCCATCCATTTGCCTGTAAAACTCATGATGTCCTCATTCTTAAGAGCTTAATAGTATTCCATTGTGTAAATGAATGACATTTTCTGTATCCATTCCACCTTTGTAGGACATCTGTGTTGTTTCCAGCTTCTGGCTATCATACATAAGGTTCCTATGAATATAGTTGAGTATGTGCCCCTGTTGAATGGTGGGGCATCTTTTCGGTATATACTCAAGTGGTATGGCTGGGTCTTCAGGTAGAACTATTTCCAATTTTCTTAGGAACCTCCAAATTGATTTCCACAGTGGTTATACCAGTTTGCAATCCCACCATCAATTGAAGTTTGTTCTCTTTTTCTCCACATTCGTGCTAACACGTGCTGTCTCCTGAGTTTTTGATCTTAGCCATTATGATTGGTGTGAGGTGGAATCTCAAGGTCATTTTGATTTGCATTTCCCTGATGACTAAGGATTTGGAACATTTCTTTAAGTGTTCCTTGGCCATTCTATATCCCTCTGTTGTGAATTCTCTGTTTAGTTCTACAATCCAATTTTTTGATTGTGTTGTTTGGGGTTTTTTGGAGGGATGTTAGCTTCTTAAGTGCTTTATATATTTTGGATATTAGCCCTCTATTGGATGTATAGGTTGCCCAATCTGTAGGTTGCTGATTTCTCCTATTGACTATGTTGTTTGCCTTACAAAAGCTTTCAGTTTCATGAGGTCCCTTTTATCAATTCCAATGGCCTGAGCCATTGGAGTTCTGTTTAGGAAATCTCCATGCCCACTCCATGCCAATGCATTTGAGTCTCTTTTCCACTTTCTCTTCTATTAGATTGAGTGTATCTGGCTTTATGTTGAGTTCCTTGATCCATTCGCTTTGTGAGATGACAAATATGGTTCTATTCCCATTTTTCTACATACACACTGCCAGTTAGACCAGCAGCATTCTTTGAAGATGCTTTCTTTTATCGATTATTTATTTTGGCTTCTTGTCAAAGATCAAGTGTCCATAAGTGTGTGGCTTTATTTCTGAGTTTTCAACTCTGTTACATTGATGAACCTGTTTGGCTCTGTACCAACGCCATGCAATTTTTATTACTATTGTTCTGTAGTAGAGCTTGAGGTCAGAGACAGTGATTATCCCATAAGTTCTTTTATTTTTGAGAATTGTTTTTGATACCCTAGGGTTTTTGTTTGTCCATAAGAAATTGAGAATTGTTCTTTCCATGTCTTTGAAGATTGTTTTGCAATTTTGATGGGATTGCACTGAATATGTAGATTACTTTTGGGGGATGGCCATTTTTACTATATTAATCCTACCAATCCATTAACATGGTAGATCTCTCCAGTTTCTGAGGTCTTTTTTGATATGCTAGAATATTTTATATTTTTGTGACTATTGTGAAGGGTATTGTTTCCCTATTTTATTTTTCAGTCTGTTTATCATTTGTATAAAAGAAGGCTGCTGATTTCTTTGAGTTAATTTTATAGCCATCTTCTTTGCTGAAGTCATTTATAGCTGTAGAAACTAAGGCAAGAGTTAAATAACAACAGAAATAACAGAAAACCCACATACCCATGGAACCTGAACAATTGTCTACTCAATGATAACCTGGTCAGAGAAGAAATAAAGAAAGAAATTAAAGACTTTCTGGAATTCAATGAAAATGATGACACAGCAAACTTATTGGACACAATGAATGCAGTGCTAAGAGGGACATTCATAGCACTAAATGCTCTTGTAAAGAAATTGGAGAGAGACTACACTAGCAACTTAACATCACACCTGAAATTCTTATAACAAAAGAAGCAAACACATCCAGGAGGAGTAGATGGCAGGAAATAGTCAAACTCAGAGCCAAAATCAATCAAATAGAAACAAAGAGAACAATACAAAAAAAAAAAATCAACAAAACCAACAACTGGTTCAACAAGATGGAATAGAACTGAAGACCCAAGGGGATGACAATACAACCCCCTCTTTTTTTTTTGTTTGTTCTTAGTTCATAAACTTCAGTTCTCTTTCAGGGTTCAGTTGAAGGGGAAAGCTGAAGCTGGTTCCAGCTTGCTTAATTCTAGATCTCCTCAGGAATGCCATTAAAAAACAGTTCAAGCATGTAGCTGGATATACTATTCATGGAGGCTTATGATAATCCAGATTTATGGGCTATTCTTTTACCAGTTATTTCTATAGTGGAGTTTCATTTTCTTGGAAGGCTGAAGTTCTGTTATTTCAGCTGGTTTGTGGAGGTTTCTCTTGGACACTAAAATTTTATGGCTGTTGGTAGTAAAGGTCACATTTCTTTAACTGTAGACTATCGCTGAGGAACATCAGAGCTAGCCAATTTCAATTCCCACTCCTTTGCTGACCCCAGCTTCGACTTTTGGTACTTTTCTCCTGGTTGCTCGAAACTTCTCAGTTTTCCTCTCAGCTTTTGCTCTTCTCTACTCCCATTTCTTGCTAATCTGATCCTGTTTCATTTTGGACAGAAGCCTCTAGAATCTCGCCTTTTGTCAAGGCCTATCTATTCTATTCCCTTTGCCATCTGCCCTGTCCTTTTATTTATTGTGCTCTACACAAACTTACCATCCTCTGAGCTTAGGGAGTTTTATATTTGCTTTGCAATACTCACATCCCATTTTGTTAAGATTTTAAAACATAAATATAAGATAATTTGTTATACTTGAAAGTTCAGCAGCCATTATATTTCCCCATTAAGCATTGTGGGTTCTCTTTTAAGTCTCTGAAGATAGGTACATATTCTTCTTCCAGAAATGCCACTGAAATTTTTTTGTCATTTTATTTATTTTGTTTTACTTCTTATGGTTAGATTACAATCTCTGCTGATCGGAAAGACTTGTGTTAAAGAAATAGGTATATCTTGTTTCTGATCTGTTTCTTATGTCTGCTTCAGGTAGGGACTATCTTGTGGTAGGAATTGTTTTATATGTATGTATTTCATTTCATTCATTGCATGCAAAGTTTCATGTTAGCAATAACTAAGAGTGGTAAGAATAAAGGCTTATTGATGGAGAAATACATTTTAATACTTATTTAAGCCATATCCTGAAGAATCTTAATGATTTTGCTACCCACAGAGAAATAACTTCCTTATCCAAAACTACCACCACCCTCCAAAAACCATACAGACATTGTGAGGAAGTTTATGTGTGGAAGTAGAATGTAAAGTGCAGGATTTCAAGAGTAGCTGAAGATGACTTGTACATATGTGTATCTACACATTTAGAAAAGAAGATGTTTCCTTGTTTTCCAAGTTTTTACGAGCCTAATTATAATAGTTATTTAGAGCCAGTTGGGGTCATCTCTGAATTTTAATGCCAACTTCAAGATTTGAATTGGAAAACTAATATGGCACAGCAATAGACTACATGGCATTTCAGTCTCTCATTTTTATAATTTTTTTTATGAAATATCTTCAATTTATAACATTACCACACAGGGAAACCAACTAGTATGTTTACAAATAGAATATGAAAGTGGTTTATGTTGGAATATGCTAGTGGTTTGCTAACTCAAATAATGGAGCCATATAATTAAGCTCCTGAAAACTTTACACTTTTCCTGATTCTTTTGTGAAAGAGATAACATACATAGGATAGAAAAGGTACCAGAACTTAGCCTCAAGGTCTAACAACTTAAGCTTGGGCTGACAAGGATGCCAGGGTCAGAAGAATGCCCTATCACGCCGCTGCTAATGCACAGTTGCTTGAGGTCACTCTGCATGCATTTCTGCATTTAATCAGGACCAACGCCATTAATTAAATAATTTTCCTGAACCTTCTGAAAGTCAACCCTCTAAATAACTGCTTGGCGAGTGTATAAAGTGACAGCAAACTTTTCAGTGCCCCATTTTATGAAAAATACTTTTCAAACGTTCTTTTAAGTGACTACAGTTTATTTTCTCTAAGACACAGAAGAGAGTAAATATAAAGCCTTTGTTTGATTAGCATAGACATTTAGAATATTATTTTGTTTGAGTCGTAGACTGAGTTTTACTCGGCTGAATTCAATGGCAAGTGTGGACGTAAATACAGAACTAATAAAGATGGATGCTTTGATTAGTATGTACTTTCAAATGCCAGTATAGATACTTAAACATCATTTTCATGCCATAATTATGCTATTAATGTAATATAATAATGTATCCACCCCCTTATGCTTTCTGATCTCACATACCTATTCCTCAGTCTTGAAAGGATCAGGCATAACAGATAAACTTTGGAGGCAGCCCTCCATTCAGTTATATCTCCAGTGTTGGAACTTGTATATAATTCCTCCATTGTTGTTTGCTGTTGGCACATCATCAACTGACAATTTATATCAATCATTGTGGAATCAGAGGCCTATGGCCAAATTGCAAACCCCTAAATTAGAGGAGCCTACCCTTTCAATGTACTGCTTCTACATTTGCACAAAATCACTAGATATCTCAGCAGCAACCTTGCTTTTATTTAATTTTAAGACCAAAGACAATTGCAACGAAACACAACATGAGGTGATGCTGTATACTATTATGCAAAGACATTTTGTTCCAGTCTATTGTAAAAACCCAAGGGCAATTGAAATCAACTGAAAAGAAGACACTTTGGCATTAGAAGAACCTGTATTTCCAATATACCTTCTGGGAGAGTGGGAGAGCCAAAATTCCCTGATAGTGCTGTTTAGGAATTAAGGGTTTTGACTGGTATAGCCAAAGGAGTCAAGAAGGCTGAAGTATTTTGTTCTTCATTCTGGATTAATAGTAGGCCATTATCCTGAGTGGAAGAAGCCTACTATTGATAGACAACTCCTGAAAATTATTTAGTATCGTGCTTTATGATCGCTAAGAAAACTCTGCAGGTGGGCCCTTGCAGCAGAGAATATTGACATAGAAGAAACTTAAATGTCATGTCATAGCTACAACATTGACAAGTAATAGAACTGGCACAGTAGAGTAATTGCCCCTTTTGGGGACAGAGATCCCTGAACATCTGAAACTCACAGTTTATACTCCGGCCCAGTGAATCAATAGCATCCCTATGTCTCTTCTTCAAATAACTTAACCAAAGATTTCTGTGTAGAGAGAGCTGGCTGATGCATTTGTAATATGTGACCCAAGAGAAGGACTGAATTCTGTGACCCACCGGTTGTCTCCATTCCTACCTCAATTCCTAATTTAAAATATGATGCATCTTAAAATCAATGAAACCACCTTGAAGGTCTAGTGTAAGGTCAGATTTGGGGATAGTTCACACTGTGTGTTGTCTCATGTTGGATGTTCTTGGTGAACATGTGACCAGTATCTATACCGAACTATATCGGAATGGAATGTGGAGCATATCATATAAGCTATCCTGCTAACATAGCAAAAACATTTCAAAGATTTTTAGCTTTTTATTTTGTCTATCTTTGAGATATTTTTGCTATGCTGTCAGGATAGCTTATGCAGATTCTATAGATAACTCTCCATAGAGAAGTGTCTACTCTCATAGAACCATTTAGGAAACCTCACACTTTCCATACAGACATCCACTTTATGGCAAAGATGAATTTTAGGTTTGAAATTTATATCCTGAGCTTAGCTCCATATAGTAATTGTGTTTCAGGTTGTATTTCCCATGGATCCTTGCTTTCTGTCTGTCTAGACAAATGTTTCGTTTCCCACTCCTTTCATTGTTGTTATTTGGCGTGTTCCTCCAGCTGACAGAACTAGGTAACACCAAGAAAATCTGTGCCCTCAGCACACTTCCAGAAGGATCGCTTGTTGTTTTCTTAGTTGCTTCCTAGCGTATTGGATTTACACATACTGACTAATTTCAATGATGAACAAGCCTGCTAAGCGACTTTGCTAAGTATCTGTTAGCTCATTACTTAAGTTTGTGGAATCCTCAAGGCAGTGTTCCAGGTGAGCTCAGGACTTGTTTGTGGCTTTCTGTGCCTTTGTTGCCTTGGTGAGTGCTATCATAATTGCAGTTCATCAACTGTAAAATCTACATTGACCTTTAAGAATCTAGTCAGGTGTTAATGACAAGTGTGTTTTATTATTTCATATATCCACTACTGAAGGGACATTTTAAATTTTCACCAAAATCCTGAAAAAGTAAGTCAAATTATCATTGCTTTATAGATGAAAAAAACATGACATATAAATGATTAAAATAGTTTGACTTTGGGATTAGTGAGATAATTAAGACATCTGATTGCTAAGGTTCACTGACCTGCTGTGCAAAATCCTATCAATAAATGAAAGTTTTAGCATAGTTGTTTACGATTTGTACTGATGCTAGTGACTTAACCGAGCCTCAGTATGAGCTAAGTACTGTTCTTCTGAGTCTAAAGTCTTTGGTGGTTTTAGATACCTTTAGGAATACAAATGATGTGAACACGAAATGCAGTTCTATTTCTTCTCTTTCTGTAGCAGAGTTTGTAATTATTGCAAAAAAGCCAGATGTTAGTGGCCTTCGGGACTATATTCCCTTTCCTATGGCTGGCTTTAGCTTACAAAGCCAACCTCAGCTATTAGGGCTGACACTGTGGTTTGTGCTGATGACTGAACAGACAGTGGCCATGATGTGACTCAGCACAGCTCTCCTGGCCTGGCTGCAGACTCAGCAGATCAGCTTTGGTCTGTGGTGGAGAGGCTTATCTGGAAAGCCAGAGAAAACACAGCAAGATGCCAGTGGAAGTCAATTGACGGCTCCAACTTCTCTGTGTGGTGTTATGTGTCAGGTTTATGAACCATATGGCCAGAGAGCTTTTATATTGTATGGCCATTTACAAGTAGGCTGGTGTCAGATTCCAGATAAATAAGTTTACATTTTGTCCTGAGAGCATTTTTATCAGAGGGTGCTGTGTTTTACAAGTACTCACATGAGAACAAGATGCCTACTGTACACAATGCAATTGACGGATTCCTCAGGGACCCACAGAGAGATGACTTTCCTGCATCAATAAAGAACTCTTTGTTTCTCAGACATTTCCCTTATTTTGGACTGGAATGTTTGAATTAAAAAACAGATGAAGTAGGCTCTGCTGTGCTGGTTCCTATCTATTGGGGCTATTGCTTTGTTACATGCAATAACTATTTCTTGCAAGGAAGAGAGTGTTTGTTTTTCTGATTTCTTTAACAAGTGTCTTTGAAACTACTTGCATGCTGAAATTTTGGTGACAGGACTAAGGCAGCATAGCGACTCACTATGAACTTTCCGTTTTAGACTTTAATGTTCCCAGGTTCTGACCCAAATCTTGAGTTTTATTCATGTAATTTGGTGTGAATTCACAGTTAGGATATTGTGGGATCTTTGTGTATCTGCTCCGTTGCCTGTCATAAGCCCCATGTTACAAAGTGGCATCACACTTTCTGTGGACAGTCTTTGTATATGGCCAATAAGATGTTTAGTTGCAGGTACAATTATTATGGATTTAGTCCTTTGTTGTCCTGTGAATCACCCAAAATACCAATTTTGGAAGTGAAAAATGAAATATGAACAGTTCTATATGATTGTGAATACTTAACATGTAGTGTTTACTGCACTAATAGAGTTTATTTTCTGCAGGGGCTTCCTACTGTTCCCTTTGATTCCATGTGAGCCTCAGCATCCAGGGGATGAGTGGTCAATGTACAAACAGAGGACCCTCAGTCAGAGGATCTGGAGTCAGCATCAAGTGGGCATGGAGGAAACTTTACCATTACTAATAAAGGATGAGCAGAACTACAGAGTTAGGAGAAGCATATCTAGTTTAGTAATTATCTAAAAATATTTAATGATACTCCTGGATTATTATTATCTTTAGAATAAATCATTTCAATTTGTTTTATTTGGCATTTTATGCCCTGCTTTCCACCTCTGCCTTTTTCTGCTGGAGATTCAATCTACTTGGGAGGAAAGAAAGAAAGCCCTTTCACTACCTAGCCACTCTCCCAGCCATATTTGTACTGTAAATCTCTTTTATGCCCATTGTGCAAACTTCAAAGTTCATTATACTAAGTCCAGCCCTGAATGGGTGGTGTATAGAATAAGGTCCCCGTGCTAAACACTTTTTTTTTCCCTAGAAATCTGGACATCAATTTCAGGGTTTGTAGTCATAATTTTGTAAATTGGACAGATTTCTTTCAGTGGAAAAAAAACATGTCACTGGGTGAAAAAGTAAGGTTAGGCTGCATCTAGGGTGCGTAGAGTTAAGTTCCTGGAGTTAGGCTAGTGTAAGTTTCATGAGTCTGATATTAGTAAGTCTACCAGTTTCCTCTCTCAGCCTTGTTCACACTCTTTGTATTTAAGATAATGACAATAGGTAGGCAGGCATCAAGAGTGACTGAGATTTCTGTCATATGGAACTGAGAATGGGCATGAAAGAATCTTCCTTTTTTTCTAATACGGTTCTAGAGTTTTCTTTGTTGTCCTTATGTTACCTGATTGCTATTACAATGAGCAAATATATTATTTCCTAATAGACTCTCCACCAATGTTAATTCCTCAGTTTGCACAAGTAAAGCATAAATGGCCTTTCCCCTTGTTCTGTTTTATCTTTTTCTCTGATTGCATTAGCTTCAGACAGTCCGAGAAAATGTTACAGAAGATGCACCATTGTTCTGGTTGCCATGCACACTGAGCAAGCAAATGTCATGCATAGCTTAGAAAATAGAGAAACTGACAGCTCTAATAATGTCTCTTCTTCACCAAACTTATCTTTAGTGAACTCCTTGCTCAGGGCATTCTGTGAGAGGCCTTGGTTGATTTACTCATGGTGAAAACAAGTTGATAGGGTGGATATTAAAATATTTAATATTCTCTTGTCTTTTATAGTATAGCATATATATTATGTCTTGTTTTATTCAGTTTTAAGAACAAAATCATAAATAGCTATAGCACAATTTTCCCCTAATTAATTTAAATATTAATACAACAAGAAACCTATGATTGGACAGGGAAAAGGAAGGCAGAGTTAAGAGTTTCAGAGACAGGGACAGGAAGAGAGGAGAAAAAGGAGGAGAATGAGAAAAGATGGATAAAGAGGAGAAACCTCATCCATGTGGCTTTTATAGGCATAGGTAGCTATGAATATCATAAAGTGATAGAATGATTGGGGTAAGTTGTCTAATCTAGGTGGGCAGCTTGTATCATTATCAATTGGCTCTGAATTTATTGTGTGGGCATCTTGTGAGTTGAGAATTTATTGATATATAAAACTGACTGACAATTATAAGCTGCAGAGTTTTGATTTCTGGGTTACAGGAATTTGTGACAGCTAGCCACAGGGGGTAGATGACTGTGAAGGGACAAGCAGCTCTGAGACAGGTGAACCTGAGCTGAGAAGACTGCCACCTGGGGCTGACCATGGAGATGGTGAGACCACGGAGACCATCGGGGCCTGAGAGTAGCCGGTGCTAGTGTGGGATGGTGCATTTATTTAATATTTCCTGCAACAGATAGCTATGCTTTACATCAAAGGTCATGAATCAGCTCATAATTATCTTCTTTCCTACCCAGAGCCAGAGGAGTTTTTCTTAAGGAACTATTGTTTATACATCATGTTTAAAACCATATTCAAAAGGAAGTTGCCATTCTATCTACAGTCATTCACTCAATACATTATATTTACATGCCAGATATGTGCTAGGTCCCATGTTATATTTTAGAGAGACCACAAAAACAAGAAGACAAAAGTCATTGCTCTCTCTGTGTTAACATTTCAATTTGGAAGAGATGGGAGGGGAAAAAAAGAATAAGAGGTCAGACAGTGATGTGTGTGGTGAGAAAGAAATATAGTAGCCAAGAGGTACTACTTTGTGCATCTACAAGACCAGTGGGCAATGCATTGTACTTAAATTTTCGCTTCCAGATCTGCCAACAGTCTTGCACCATCTGCTTTCTCTCTTGGAAGGCAAACCAGTGATCATTGTCTTAAGAGGTCTCCTGGAAAGAGATCTGAGGCAGGGAGAAGTGTGAGTTTCAGCTCCTTTCTTTAGCTCATGACTGCCCTCTTAAAATTTCCAACACTTTTCTCAAGGCAGCCTTCGTTACTGTGATCTCTTTCTAGTCTCCACTATCTTCCTTTCAACATGTCCTGATGTTGGCAATAGCTTTGCTGTTACTCCCCAAGAACAGCATTTGCTCTTTTGGTTGTTTTTGAATCATTCCTACTTCCTTGTCAATAATCTTTTGTTACTCTCTTAAATTATCTCAGTCATAGTGTGGCATCTGTTTGCCAAGACCCTGGGCAATACAGATGCTAGTGTTGGTGTGTTCATGAGATGGCTTGGCATTGTTAGTGACACAAGTGAGGCAAAGAGAAAGTAATTCAGGCTTATGGAAAGGAATCTTTCTGCAAGAAACTCAAGATCACACTTTTTGTACCGGGTAGATTAGGGCTGGAATGAAATAAACAAGTAGGAGAGTGGTGGGAATTTTAGGCAGATCTAGAAGAATGATATGGTAAAAAAATCATTGGGAGTCTTTCTAGAGTTATAGCCAGTGCCAAACTGGAAGATTCTAATACATACTTTAGAATTACACCTACTACTTGGAGAGTATTCTGCATGGTAGCAAAGGTGGAAGAGGGTGATATCAGGAGGCTGCTGAAGAAGATGATGGTGATCACAGAGGGAGTGAGGAGTGATGGTACATTTTGACAATTTGAAGATAGAGTCTTCTGAAGGTTATAAAATGCTGAGAGAAGAATCTGGAATGATGCCAAGTTTAGCAATGAAATGGGTAGGCTTATCATCTATGTTTTAAGGGCCACCTTTGGAAGAAGGGTTTAAGGAATGTTAGGGGTTTGATATTGGTTCTCTTAGCATGACTCACACTGGTATTTTGAGTGGGCATTTTATGAGAAATATCTATGCTGGAGATATAAATTAGGAGTTATTAGTAAGTAGATGATATTTAAAGTTAGGAGAATTATTGAAATTCCTTAAATTGTTGATTCACAAACACTTTAGTCTGGTACTGAAATATAATTTTTACTATAAGTATATGATGGTTGGGTCAATTCAGTCAACCTTCAGAAACATACACATGCACATGTTTAACACACACACGACACACACACACACTCTTGTGCACATGCTCGTGTGTTTGTGCATGTGTGTATGTGGACAAACAAGCACCTGGAAATGTGTCTATGTGTTTAAATGTTGATATATCTTTATAAAGTCATAGGTACTCATACCAAGTGTGAGTATAACAAGAAATCTGTTTTAAAATACTGTTTTTGAGAAGGCATTTTATTTAAATGCTGGGAAGTGAGTGTAATCACTGCTTTTCCTGCCAAGCAGAATTAAATTATAACTCTGAGGAGAGAACCCAGGGAGAATTATTGCAGTTGTCTTCTAAATGACAATCTCCTTTTAAAATGCAACTATTTTAAGCCATGTGTTTACAGAGTGGCATATTTATATGTGTAAAATTTCAAATACTTAGACCTTCTGTGATTTCTTTTCACTTTCTAGGCTTTTTTTGAATAAAAGATAATTTGCAATAATGACGTCTTTAGCATCCAAAGCTCTAGATTTAGCATCCTCTGGTGAAAGTGTCCTAGGGCTAACCAGCCATATGAATTTTCAGCAAAAATTCACTAGATTTAGTCACTTTGTTTGAAATGAAAAATAAATTAGAACTCTGATATGTATTCAGTCCCATGGGCTCTTTGTGATGTCATGAGATCTGTCAAAATGGGTCAGGGACTCCAGTGACGCCTGGAGGGAAGATTGGATCCACTCTCCCTCTATCCTCATAACCATATTCCCAGGTAGCTCTTTCTTTTTGTCTCTGTAGCATAATTTACTCTTCAGATTCCTTAATTATGTTTTTTTCAGAATCTTGTAGTTGAGCCAGCCCATCTAAATGAGTTCATTTAACATCTGTCCTGATACAGAATGCCCACCACATCCTTGAGAGTAGTTTTTTTTGTTTTGTTTTGTTTTGTTTTGTTTGTTTGTTTGTTTGTTTGTTTTTTGAGACAGAGTTTCTCTGTATATCCCTGGCTGTCCTGGAACTCACTTTGTAGACCAGGCTGGCCTCGAACTCAGAAATCCACCTGCCTCTGCCTCCCAAGTGCTGGGATTAAAGGCGTGTGCCACCACTTTGCAGAGTGTCAGCTGCTCATTAGCTGGGGTGGTGGCCCTTTGCATTTCTTTTTGTCCAGCCAAATATATTTTAAAAACCTCCATTTTTTTTTGGCCATTTTACCATGAGGATTTGTAAACCCTATTGTGGTTTAGTGGCTCTCAAAGTTTACTGTATGCAGGGGTTACTTAGAGGGTTATAATGAATGCTGTAGAACTCCCTATTCCAGAGTGATTTTTCTGAATCAGGGATGGGTTCTAACAATGCACATATTTGTGTGTGTGTGCGCGTGTATGTATGTGCATGAGTGTGTGTGTGTGTGTGTATGAGAGAGAGGGAGAGAGAGAGAGAGAGAGGGAGAGAGAGAGAGAGAGAGAGAGAGAGAGAGAGAGAGAGAGAGAGAGGTCAACCTCCATTCTACCTCTATTGTTGCTCGTCAGGAGACTTTTACTTTGTTTTTTTGAGATGTCTTTCTTATTCCCGGGGCTTGCCAGTTAATCTAGGTTGGATGGCCAACAAACACCACAGATTTCTGTGTCTTGGCTTTCTCAGAGCTGGGATTACAATAATACAGCACCACATACTCCATCTGGAAATCATACTCAAGTCCTCATGGTTGTTCAGGGAGCACTTTCAATACAGATTTGAACAAACCTGTCACATTCTTAATGAATGAAAGAATTAAAGATAGTTTATCACAAACTTGTGTCATAGAAAAGTCAATTGTAAAGTAGCTTGTGTAGCTGGGTATGGTGGCTATGCCTTTAGTATAGCACTCAGGAAGAAGAGATAGGCAGGTGTCTTTGAGTTCAGGAATAGTTTGATTACACAGGGAATTCCAGGCCAGGCAAGGCTGTTAGTGAAACTCTGTCTCAACAACAAGAACAACAAGAACAACAACAACAACAACAACAACATCAAAACCTTGTGTAGTACAATTTCACTTTTGAAATGCTTCAACCTTAGAGCATTTTATGCACTATGTTAGTGAGTTTGGGAATTTAGGTAACTAATCCTTCAGTTCTGTCAGAGTAATGTTATGATACAGTGATTGAGAGAGGCTGAAGTTGTAAAGGGGTCAGAATTCTTGGTACTCCAGTGAGTGACATTTTTAGGCAAAGGTGGTAAGAGGCTAATTGGTTTAGAAGGAGACAGGATTAGTGTTTTGTATTTCTTTCTAATTCAGAGGAGGCAGTAATTCAGTTTAGCCTCTTTTAAATGTTAACTCCATCTTTTAAAATCACTCAGAGAACCTGCCTTCAAGTGAAAAAAAAAAAAAAAAAAGGATAGGATGATCCTTTAGCCTTTAGTCTCTGATAAAAGCAGACTGAACTCTTTGGGGTTGGAGGAAGGTTTGTGTGTTGGAAGCCAATATCCTTTTTTTTTTTTTTTAATGTCTGGTTTCCTTCTGCTTGAATTTTAATGACAATATAGCCAGTGTTTTAGTTTTGTTGGGGGCTTTCCTCTCAATCTTAGGAGCAACAGTTTGAAAACAGATGATTCTTAGAGAACTCTTCTGAGGAGTCCAGCTGCTACTCAGCTGTGATCACTCATTGTTCTGAAATAAGCAGCTTAGACTTAACTAGCCACACTTTGGACTGTCCCTATACAAAGCTGTGTCTGTCCAACATAGACTGGGGACTCCCTGTGCTCCAGGCTCAGCTGGAGGGTCTGCTGAATGTCACAGGATGCTTACATCACACTCTCTAACGACTTGGCAATTTCTAGCTTAATTTCACCCTAACACTGAACTTTCTGCCCCTTCTAAAAGTCCCCATGAGGGCTAGGAATTGGAGAGCAGTTTAGTCCTAGGAGGACAGTGTAGAAAGAATGCTCTTAAAAAAACTATTGAGAAAAAATGGACACTCACTTGTCCTCATTCCTGTACTGTAGAACAAAAAATGCAAAACAAATAAAGAGGGTGAATAATGAGAGAAATTTGCAATCTGGTATTTAAGATAAACTTGCAAAATTTTCTGGGTAATTACTTTAAGTAGGATTGAGAGTATTTGCCCCAGGGTCTCCAACATTCACCCCTCATTTGAACTGTTTAGGGATCTAGATCTAGGATTAGAAACCTAGATCCTAGGGGTCTAGAACACTAAAGCCCTGACCTGCTACATGTAAACCTGGATTTATGAAAGATTTTCCAGGGAACGACTTGTACTGCTTTGTCAACTTTTCTCTAATTTTAAAGATATCCTGATTATTTGGGAAGAAAGGCCCTTGGTCTAGCAATGTTTATAGGCCCCAGTACAGGGGAATGCCTGGGCCAAGTAGCGGGAGAGGGAGGGTAGGGGAGCAGGGCGGGGGGGGGGGGGAGGATATAGGGGACTTTTGGATAACACTTGAAATGTAAATGAAGAAACTCTCTAATAATAAATTTAAAAAAGTGGAAAAAAACTGCAAAAAAAAAGAAATTTCAAAGGAGAGGAGGATGAAGATTATATTTAACATACAAAGATCAAAACTTTATAGAAGTTTAGCTACAAGAGAGAACTTGTTAAAAGGGAAGATGCTAAGAGTGGAACAAAAGTGATTTAGATAGTGCTGTTGGTGTGCAAGAGGCAGTGAAGGATGCTATTTGGTGGAATTAGAGATCAGCAAAGACAAGTAACTAAAGTATTCTGCGCACAGAAAAAGACAGTCAGTCCCTCTCAGGAAAGTTGCTAATAAAAGAGAATCTCAAAAGGAAGAGAGAAGAGGGGTCTGACTTTAATGAAGATTGTATTTAATACACCGTGCACATATTTAAAATATAACTTTAAAATCAAATTTGAACACTAGTGCCAGGCTAGCAGGTGATAGAAGAGTATTTAGTTTTGAAAGAGCCGAGCTGAATGGAAGTCAGTCTTTGCTGGACTAGTGACTGTAAAGAGGCTTAGACACATCCCTCTCTTCCACATTCTTCCTTTGAGGGATATTGTGAATGTCCAGGCTCATAGACAGGTAGTGTTAAAACTCTGCACTAGATGATTGCAGATTTGTGTTAACCACACCTGCAAAAGTTTCCTGGTCATGTTTGACCCTTTATACCCCTGTTTAGTTCTCTGCCTCTTCATCCTTCGGGTAGGATGCTGAGGATAATTTCATGAAAAGACCTTTGCAAATTATGTCTGTTTGGATCAGGTACATTCCTTTGAGGTCCTGTGGCATCTTAGGTATGTCACAGTTTGCTGATTTTTTTTCCTTTTGTATATTTATCTTATGAAACAGTCAGTAAAGTGTTTTCAGTAGCTTAGCATATTACATTATGTTTTACTTAGTAAGTGCTTTAGAATGAAAGAAGTACAACTAGGACTCTACTCTGGACTTTATCTTCTAGTGACAACAATATCTTTGGAGACTGAACTGTGTTTAAGGCTAATACAGAGGAGAAAAATTTAGATGCTTCACCCTGTGCAAGGCACATGCCTGTCACAGAGCAGATTTTTCAATAAATTTTAGTTGTATGAAGTTAAAGGCCTTTGACATCTCTTCTAGGAGTACTCTGACTGTATTATTTTAAGGAATAATCCATTAGAATGTCAAGAGCATGTGGATTTAGGTATGGGTATATTTCTTCATAAATAAATAATTACATTGACTTCTAATTATAAAGTATCTGAACATGTTATGTTGTAATGAGATCTTTAGATATGTAGGTGATAGATAATCTTCAAATATTCTTATGAGGCTTGTATGACATTTAGGGGCTGTGATTTGGATTCTGAAATGTGTAATTGTGAGACTCATTGTTCATTTCTAATCAGAATTGTCTTTGCTTTGCTCATTGTGCTCTTATGAAGAAAGGAACAGGACACAAAAGCAAACATTGTCAAGTTTGATTAGATAAAGATAAAACACTTCTTTATTATACATAGGTAGTTGTCAAAGGAAGACATATAGATGGCCAAATTTCAATAAAGCAATATTAGTATTACTGATCATCATGGAAATGCAAACAAAACCACAGTGACTTATTACTTCACAATATTAAGAATATTTTTTTTAAAAGACTAAGTGCTGATGTGAAAAGAGGAACCTTGCATAGCATCCTGGTTCTAAGTGAAGCTGCTGTGGAAAAGAATATTAACATTAAATCTTCATGATCCATTCATCCCACTATTGGGTATATATCTAAAAGGTTAGTATGTTGAAGAAATATTTAGGGTCCCATAATCATTGAAATACTATTTACAATAGCCAAAAAGTGGTAATAATCTAAATGTACAGGCACCATAGGCTAACTACTATTCAGGTATAAAAACATTGTATTAAGTGAAATAATCCAAGCACAAGTTGACAAGTGCTACATGATGTCACTCTTAACAGTTCATTTAATAAAAGTTAAAGTATTGTAATATGTATGGGGGGGCAGAAGTAGTGATCGGAAGTGAAAGGTTGGCAAAGTTTAGTCAATGGGTATTTTGCTACCACTTGATAGCAGGAACCAACTGTGATGTACTTCTATCAGTATACTGATTTTCTGATTTTTAAGAAATAGAGTCAATCCATGTATATATCAACAAACTATGAGAAAAACTTTTTTTTAAAATCTTCATCATAAAGAAAAGATATTTTGGAGATATATATATATATGCAACCGGATTGCAGAATTATACTGTATGAATGCACATTGAAATATCATGTAGTACCTACTAACTATATGTATAATTTAGTGTTTTTATATATTAACAATGAAAACTATTCTAATTAACTAAAAGAGAAGTAGCACCTGAAATGTCTTGAATCTTTCTTTCTTCAAGTTTCTTGGTTGGAAATCATGGAGTAGCCTTGTTTCATTATGGAATCACAAACAAATCACTGTAGCAGTCTTCCCCAGTCTCTATATTCCCCAAAGAGCCTATTTAGCCACATTAATGAGTCATTCATTGAGCAACACATATTTTTAAGATACATTACACACTGTTCTAGATGCAAACAGCATAGCAGTGTGTAGGACTGAAAAGCTCCTTGCTTTGCACAGAGCCCATGTTTTAGGCAAATTAATCTAAAATAAACACAGAAAACAAAACAAGAGATCATTGCCTTGGAGTAAATAGAAGAGCATGATGGGTAATGAAGGATGTTGTTGGTGTGTGGTGATCCTTGTCTGTGAAGTAATATTTGAGATCTGTGGGTACAGCCAGCTTTGGATTAAGTATATAGTGCACAGTCAGTTCAATTCAGAGGGTTGCTCAGAGGCATAAATTGTGAACTTTGGTGAGCCACAGATGATCAGGGATGCAGGAGAGAGAGCAGCCAGAGATGGATGAAAGCCTGGCAGCTCCAGACTTAGACTGTTCCTTCACAGCAGTGTGCAGACTCTGAGCACATGACAGTGTTCTTACCACTCTCATACTCAGGCTGTCTTTGATGTTTTTAAATCTCCTTTCAATATCTTTGTTTAGCTTCATGTTTTGTAGAAATCCTTCTTTGTGCTTTTCTAGAATAACAGTCCAGTGCCCCTTCTTCTTATACATTGGTGATGTCATTATACAACCATTCCTATCAACCAGATGTGTACAGGTAAGACTTTAATTTAGGAATTACCAAAAAGAAAGAGACAACATAAGCTCCGTTTTGCTTAATGGGAGCGGTAGTGGCAGAATTCCCAATGTAGTGGCTTGTGTCCAATGACTGCTTTGAAATAACCTTTGCTGGGTGTTCCTGATGAAAGCAGCAGTATTGAAGGTTATGGGATCAGTGTTGTTCCTTCAGCACTTTTTTTCTGACTGTAGAGCCTGGTATATTGGCTGCTTTGGGATTTCCATGAGTGTGCTATTCTCTGTAAATGTCTTTTTATTTAAATTAACTGGAATACATTTCTACTGTTTGTACTGAGAACTCTGTCAAGGATCTAATCATAAAAGTAAATTTACTGCTCACAGCTAAGAAGCACAGACTCTAATAGAGTCATCCCAGTTCCAAAGTCTTGGATTATCTATTGGTCCATGGAGTAAATATTGTGTAGTTCAAAATGATATTTTTAATTTATTTTTTTCCCAAACTAATGCTTGTAAGCTTCCTCCTTTATCAAAGCTCTCTTCTCAGCAACCAAGGGAGGACACTCAGTTATACCTTCTATGCTTTTTTCTTTTTCTTTTTGACTTCTTTAACTCAAGAAACATGATGTTGTATGAAGATGCTAGTTCCCAGATATATCACTGAAGGGGTGTGCTCTTCCAGTCTCTCACTTACTAAGGGATTACTAAGGAAGAGGGACACATTTAATTACTAATCATTTTCATTTCCAAGAAACACTTTGTTGTACGTGTGATAGTCATTCTTTTGGTAGCATATGTAACCAGCCTTTTATGAAACTTAACATTTTGAATCGAAGGCAAAAGCTCATAAAATTTCAGTGCTTTTTAATAGCTTTACAAACATAAAGTGAAAGTAATTATTCCTGCCCATATTTATCCAGTACTTATAGTAGGTTGATCTTGGAAGGGCTGTTAAAAACGTACAAGCTTCTCTGGAAGGCTTTAATTCCCATTTCTACATCTGGCACTATACTATATGTTGAAGTTCTGAGTCTTTTTTAACTTCTGGCAATTTTATTTCCTGAAAGCTATTTTGAGAGGTNAGTTGCAGTGAAAGCCTCGTTCATAGAACTGCTCCAAGGCAATGAAGGCTCTGATGCTCCAGTGTGCCCTACTGCGCAGAAATGAGAAAGTATTTGCTTCAAGTGTCACTATTGATTAGCAAAAGAAACATGTTATGTGCACTTCATGTAGGGTCATGGCAGCCAAGAGAACTCGTGAAATGCTTTTACAAAGTTGATTTGGATCACAAGTAACCATTAGTTTGGGCCAAGACTTCTTTTATTTTCTGTACTAGTGAAATGAGTAGTGACTTTAATTGAATATAAATTTTAACCATTGTCTAATAAGAGATGTTCACAATAGTGTCTTATATGGTGCCAGTTTTTAAGGTTAGATTCTTTAAAATTAAATTCAACATTTCTGAGCAAAGGAGATCAGGCTAGTTTCTTGTAGAGTCTCTGGAAATTAATATTTTCTATAGTAACCTTCATTGTGACTATTAATAACATAACACTTTGAATATTTGTTTACTTGCCGTAGGTCCGTAAGTGTGCAAAGTTATAGCACTGATGATCATGTAATTTCTCCTAACTAGAAGAGATGCTTTTTATCTTTGGTGTATGAAAGATATAGAAAACAAGCTTAGATATGCTAAACACCTTGTCCAAATACATATAATTAAGCAATGGTACAACTAAAGATAGCGATTTCTTGTGCAGTTCTGAAGTTTATAGTTGTCTTAGACCATACCAATTCTTTGCTACAAATAAACATATGTTGTTTCTAATCTTTACTGTTTTCTCTGTGCTTTTTTAATTGTTTGTATAGGTAGAGTAAATATGATATTTTCCTACAGTATCTTAAAACAGTTTATGTTTGAAAGTAGAATACTATAAGAGAACTATTAACAACAAATTCATCATCTTAATATGCTTATTTCTGTGGTCTGCCATGACAAGTATCACAAATTCAATAGCTTAGAGTAACAAAAAATTATACTCTCTGTTAGGAGACCAGGAATTTAAAGGCAGTAATGGGAAGGATTGCCTTTTTTGGAGGTAAAGGAGGAATTCTGTGACTTCTTCCTAGCTTTATTGGGTGGTTAGCAGCCGTTGGCATGTTTTACAGCCAGATAGATCCAGTCCTTGCCTCTATTCTTACATGGGTTTCCCCTTGTGTTTCTTTCCATCTTAGGTCTTTCCATGTTCTCACTATAAGGATACTAGGCATTGTCTTCACTATATATTGGAATGATCTCATGAAATTTTTATCTAAATTAATCATACCAGCAAAGACCTTATTTCTTTGAAAGATCACATTTTCAGTTATCAGAAGTTGACAAATGAATATGTGATTTAAGACCACTATTTAAACAGCTGCATACGGTGAACATTTGGTTTAAATAAATAGTGAAGATACTGTAATATAAACTCTGGTTTCTGGCTATATCAATTCACAGATTTTATAATTTTAAGCATATTTTAATAAAGAAAAAATGTTTACTAGCTAAATGCCAGTGAAATTCTTCAAATATGTTAGTAAACTTCAATGTCCTTTTTTGCAGATTCAGTGTGGAAATATGTAATTATTATACTTCTGTTGTATCTAACTTATACTACTACAAATACACTACAATTAGTTCTTCATTAACTACAAATTTGACATTTTAAATAACTTTTAGGAATGACTTTGACTGGTAAAAAGATAGCATGTGTTTCAATGAACCATGTATCTTCTTCCAAAGCACTTGCTGTCATGATATAAAAAGTACACTAGCTGTAGTGAAGATATAATGAGCTCAGAAGATATTCTTTAAGATCTTAAATGATGATTAACCAGATTTATGGGCACCCAAGCAGTAATGGACTATAGTGTAATGGGCTCCAAGACATCTGGCTACTAGAAGAGGGTGTAGTAATACATGTCTTTCCCTTAAAATGAAGTAGGTAGAGACAGATGTATCTCTGTAAGTTCCAGGACTTCCATAGCTACATAGAGAGACCCTATCTCAGAAAAACAAAAACAACTCCCCCACTCCCTACATACATACAAAAATACCTGGCTATTATTAGTATAACTGTGCAAGCTCTGTGTCTCTGGAGAATGGAAGAAAAAAATGAGTTTCACATAATAAAATATGTGGAGAGTTGAGCCCAGCCTGTATATCACAAAATGGCACAAAAAGGGCAATTCATGAAGAAACCTGGACATTAGATTTGTAGTTCACTTTTAGATTTAAGCAATGAAGGAAAGAAGGCTGATGTGATATACATGCTTATAGAGTAACTAACCTTTTCATATACATTTCAATATTGGTTTTAAAGTTTAAAAGCGTGCTATTGAAGAGATTCTTAATGTAATACAGTTAGAGATTGGGAGCTTCTTTATATCCAGAGTGAATGATGGAAAAGATGTATGTCCACTTTTTTTTCTCCAATATTTTGAAACAAATACAGATTTTACTTGAAGTCAAAGACTTTCTTGGATCATGAGTTCCATAGATGGAATTCTACTGATGCCCTTATGTAGAGAATTCATTCTAGACCATCCCAAGGCAGGTCTCAAAGGAAGAAAGGACTCAGGAACACACATTCTGCAATGCTCCTGCAAAGGATAAATAATTTCTTCTAGATTTTAATGATTTCCTCCCAGTGTTTTATAGCTTACTTGCACTTACCTCATGTGATGAGGAAAGTGAATGAATACCTGACTGTGATTTTTTTATTAGAAGCAAGAATAGGAAATATATGTTTAGTAGTAAGCTATTGAGCAGGATACTTATAACTTGAAGATATTATCTTAGAATTGAAGGTTGCATATAGTTTGAGAGAAAAAGATTTGTAGTAAAATGACAAGATAATACATGATAGAATGTTGAGAAAAGGAGCATTTGTATCGCAGGTTGTGAAATGAGTGAGATGCTTCTTGGATGGATTTCAAACAGTTGTAAACATTTCTGCATTGTGTGACAACTGGGATATCCATTTTGCATAGCTATTGTTGGGTGACCATTTTCATGAAACTGATAGGCAATTGCTTAGTGACTGAATGTAGATATAATATTCATAAGTGTAGTTTCTATATACATATGCATGTGTACACACACATATTCTGTTCTACCTACATACATAAATATGCATGCCTACATCCAAAAACACATTCATGCTTATTTACATTTTAAAAGTAATTATTTCTATTTTATGTGTATAGTTGTTCACTATGTGTATGTCTGGTGATTGCTACCAGAAGAGGATGTCAGGGCTTCTGTAATTGGAATTACAGACAGTTACAAACTGGCATTTGGTTGTTGCAAACTGAAAAATGGTTCTTTACAGGACCATCTGATGCTTATAACTGCTAAGGCATCTCTCCAATCCCCATATTTACATATTTAAAGATAATATTCTTTTAACAGATATACTTTTCAAAACTGAAAGTTAAGTCTTGCAATCTGTACCACCAGACAGTAAGAGGGCCAGTCAAATGGTTCAACCAGTAAGAACACTTGCTAAGTAATCTTGGGGACATGAGTCAGACCTCAGGGATCATATAAAAGGGAGAGGAAAGAGTTGACGCTACAAAATTTTATGACTACCACACACATTATGGTATATACTCTGGTCCATACACACACCAAGTGCACGAATACACACACTATATGTACAAACATAATATATGCCATTATAATAAAAAAATTAGGAAACTGAAAATCTTATTTTCATGAATTGACAAAACTCAGCAATGAATGCTCATAAATATCTGCCTTTTCTTACAATGTAGCAGTAAATTCTATCTTTTGATAAAATGTATTTTTGAGGTTATAATATAATTAGATAATTTCTCTATCCCTTTCATATTTCTTTATTTATATTTTAATTGGTTATTTTATTGGTTTACATTTCAAATGTTATCCCCTTTCCCATTTTCCCCTCTGCAAACCCCCTATCCCATCACTCTTCCCCTGCTTCTATAAGGGAGCTCCCTAAACCACCCATCCTTTCCTGCCTCACTTCCTCTGCATTGGGGCATTGAGCCTCCATAGGACCAAGGGCCTCCCCTCCCACTGATGCCATATAAGGCCATCCTCTGCTACATATGCAGCTGGAGCCATAGGTCCCTCCATGTATACTCTTTGGTTGGTGGTTTACTCCCTGGGAGCTCTGAGGGGGGGGCGGTCAGGTTGGTTGATATTATTGTTCTTTCTATGGGGTTGCAAACCCCTTCAGTCCTTCCCTTAATTCCTCCATTGGGGTCCTGTGCTCAGTGTGATGGTTGGCTGCAAGAATCTGCACCTGTGATGGTCACACTCTGGCAGAGCCTCTCATGGAACAGCCATAGCAGATCAATTTCCCTTATGAATGTAGATGCAAAAATACTCAATAAAATTCTTGCAAACTGAATCCAAAACACATCAATATAATCATTCACCATAATCAAGTAGGCTTCATCCCAGGGATGCAGGGATGATTTAATATATAGAACTCCATCAACCTAATCAACTATATAAACAAACTCAAAGAAAAAAAAACCCACATGATTCTGTAATTAGTTTCTGGAAAAGCTTTTGACAAAATACAACACCCCTTCATGTTAAAAGTCTTGGAAAGATCAGGAATTCAAGGCCTATACCTAAACTTAATTAAAGTAATATACAGCAAAGCAATAGCCAACATCAAACTAAATGGTGAAAAACTTGAAGCAATCTCACTTAATTAAATTGCCTTTTAAAAATGCTATTGTGTGTATTTTAGGTTATGGCAGGAATCTACATTTTATTTACTAAGTATGACTCTGAAAAACTGTGATCATTATTGTCTACATAACCACTTTGTAGTATAGAGCTTGCTGTGAACCATATGGACCCCTCTTCTCCATGCAGTTACACAAGACCATTTTCTTAGTCATTAGCATCATACCACTGTCTGTCTGGAGCATCTTCCACTGTACCAGTTGCTCTTGCTGGCTCCATACAACAATTGAAAAGGTCTTTCAGGTCCTTTTTACTTTATTGAGTTTTCTCAAACACATCCAAGAAACAATTCTGGAGCCAGGTAACTTGTTCTGGTGTCCATTATACCAAGAGGAAGTTATCTCAGAAGGGAGATAGAATGGCACCCAAGAAGTCAAGAAACAATATAAAAACTGAAAAGTGGGCATGTGCTGAGAAATACTAGGTAGAGAACTGACTAAATGCAAGCATGACATTTCAGAGTTGGACATAGTTGAGTGGTAGATGTAAGCAGTGTTTTCAACCGTGTGTGGGAGACATGGAAATGAAATACACCATGCAGATCTCTTTGACCAAAAGGCTGGTTGTTAATTGAAAGAGACAGGGAGAAGATTTGAGGAGATTTTTGAGTAGTAAGAAGTCAACAAAGAAGACCAGCTGATGTGAAAAGCGATGTACTTTTACCCTGTTCTTTTTTCTTTAAACTGTTCGTTCTCAAATTCTTCCAATATCTTGGTAATGGCAGTAACCTCAATATTACTTGAATATATTGAATGTGTCACTGTGCTTGATGTTACATGAAAAAAACTATGAGACCTTATTCCTGCTTCTTGGAATTTATAGTGTGAAGTCATCACAGCAATGTGAATGGGGTCATTTCTGCTTTATGAATGTTCTCTAGCAAATTTATTGTGCCCTTATTTCTATGTAGAACCATAATTTAATGTTCCTGTCAGAGTGAATCACATGGACTAAAATTTTACTCTCTCCTTGACACTGAAACAGAAATAATACATGTCTTTTTTGTCCTGTTCGAGTACCATTTAATAAGCCATTTATTGTTTAAGAAGCTATCCTTGATCCAGAGTAGTATTAAATCCACATTTTATAAGGTGGAGGTTGCCTTAAACCCAACTGCAAAGTCTCCAGATTGCTGAAACCACCTGAAAATTTCATTAATGCCACAAATGCTTATCAGAGTACTAATTTCCTGTCTTCTGTGCTCACGTGCACACAAGTGTCTGATGAGGAGTAATTGCAGTCTTTAAAAACCAAACAAATCAAGTTTTATATTTTATTGTTAAAAATAAATGGCCTTCACAATACATAAAGAATATGTGATTAGCTAGTTTTTAAAGATGTTTTGCTGTTAGGGAATACATCATTTTTTTTTTTTCCAGTTGATAACATGCTCTCCTAGGAATTATTATTTTTATTCATAGCAACACTGCTCCATATATCAAAGAGATATTATTGAGGGAATACTACTACTATTACTACTACTACTACTACTACTATTACTACTACTACTACTACTACTATTACTACTACTACTACTAATTGATACTTTGTACTGGGCATGGCATTGAGGCACATACCTACATATGCTATATAGGTTTTTACTACCCAGAGTTTGTGGTTAAGATTATTGAGATGTTAAGACTTGGATTTAAAGGTACATGACATGTTAGTGACAGAGGGACTCATGACTAAAACATTCAAATGACCGAGTAACTTCTGTGGACACTATATTGTAATATTAGGCATTTCACAGAGCTTCTCCTCCTTCTGTTGGTCTTAGAGCATTTAATTGAGATAAACTACTAGGAACTATTGTATAATATAATATTATAAATACTCCCAAGAAGGTAAAAAAGGACAATGGGTGAAATCAGTGGTTTTAATTAAAATTTGGACAGAAGTTTTTTGTTTGTTTGTTTGTTTGTTTTTGTTTTACTTAAAGAATTAAGTAGCATCGACTGAAAGGAATTCTGGGTCTTTTTAACTAAAGTGGGTTTGTAGATTCTTTCTTTAGAAGTATTCTACAGAGCAGGAAGTGAAATTTAATGTAGGATTTGTCATGAAACATTTGAGAAACACATGATAAACTATAGCAGCTGTTTGTCAAACTTATCCTTCAGAGAACTTATAACTAATATCTTGAAATTACCTGGCCAAACATACAGCTATTAACCAAGTCATTGACTAATTAGAGTTAACTATAGTTTCCCTAGCTAGGAGCATTTAATGATTGTTACAATATATGTTTTGAATGTAGTATGTTGAGTGTGCTGTTATATAGGTAAAAAATGTATTTATGCAAGTGTTGATTATTAGTTGTTAATCTACTGTATCTTCAGATAAAAAGAAAATGTTAAATGCCAGGTTTCAATTTCTTTCATTGCTATACCTAAAGGAACAGGATATCACAATATTAAAAGAATGTGAAGAAAGCAATCATGAGTTGGGGTGGAGAGGGAGGGAAGGATCTGGATGGGAAAGGGGACAGGAAGGGGAAGAGGAGAACATAGTCAGGTACTGGGGCAGGGACAGGACTGAAGCCCTGAAGGCCAGCAGAAAGAATGGAAGCAGGCAACCTGGGGAGGGAAGAGTGAGTACTGTTAGTATCGAAATAATTACAGTGCTGGATCCCAATTTGGGACTGTCACTGGACCTCCTTTTCCTCAGGCTCTTCTCCATTTTTGACCCTGCAGTTCTTTCACACAGGAACAATGCTGGGTCAGAGTTTTTGACTATGGGATGGCAACCACATCCCTCTACTTGATGCCCTGTCTTTCTACTTGAGGTGGACTCTACAAGTTCCTTCTCCCCACTGTAGGTAGGACATTTCAATTAAGGTCCTCTGATTCCTGAGATTCTCTCACCTCCCAAGTATCTGGTACATTCTGGAGGGTCCCCCCAATTCCTACCTCTCCAGGTTGCCTGTTTCCATTCTTTCTACTGGCCTTCAGGGCTTCAGTTCTGTCCCTCCCCTCAATACCTGATTATGTTCCCCTCTTCCACTTCCTGTCCCCCTATCCCACCCAGATCCCTCCCTCCCTCTCCACCCCCACCAGTGACTGCTTTCTTCCTCTTCCCAAGTGGGATTGAGCATCCTTACTTGAGCCCTTCAGCTTGTTAACCTTCTTGAGTTCTGTGGATTGTATCCTGTGTATTCTCTACTTTTTTGGCCAATATCCACTTGTTAGTGAGTACCCTAAAAGTTTCTCTGGATGGTTCATCTGAAGAACACAGGTCTAGTCTTTTGTTTTACATATCAATCCAGTAATTTACTTCAGGTTTCCTTTTGATTATTCTAAGAAGCAGCATCCAGTGACCCCAGTTCCTAAGTTCTTAGGAAACAACAAACACATATTTCTTCTTAACATTGCAAAAGAATTCAGAGATCCTTCTGACTCTATTAAGCACAGAGGATAAGGTAGCTGGGTTCCCACTGTGTCCTGAAATTAGCATTCCAAAGAGGCCTGGACCTAAGCTTGCTTTGTCCTAGGCTGACCCTGAATTCAGGAATCCATCTGCATTTGTATCTGCCTCTCTTTGTGTATCTTTCTGACAAGCTGGATCATAGTGTAGCTACCCTTGTTCCTTTAGATTCATGAAGCTTGTCATAATTTATATTGCATCCTTATACTTTTACATAGTTAAAAAATTATATATTTTTGAACTCATGTATTTAGACCTTTTTTCCATACCCTTAAAGGCTGTCCTGATGGTCTTAGTGTTCACCATTTTCCTGAGACATAGCACACTCTGGACTCCTGGACCCCTGCTGTTTCTAATTAGCCTCGAGGCATTAACATCAACAGGGAGGCCATTACTCAGAAGATAAGAGTCCTCCAATACTATGGGTTCAAAATACTTTTACACTACTACACAAAGGAGCCTTAAGTCCAAAGCTGCCATTAATACTTGTGGAGGCTCACACCAGAGACCTGTAATAAGGAGAGGAACCATGTCACTTTGTCCCCACTAGTGCCACGCTGGGCTATCTACATATTACACAATATTTTGCATAAAAGATATTAAATAAGCTGTCTTCAAGTACTATTGAGTTTGGAAATATGTGTTATAATCTCATTAGTTTAGGGAAAATTATGGATAATAGACATCCAAGTTTGCCAAAAAACACTACAGGATTCACACATTAAGATATATAATCAGTATAGTATGTTTATTGTATATGGAGAAATGAACTCAATTATGTTTTTGTTTTTTTACCACTAGATGATTTTGGAAAGATAATAAAAATTTGCTAACATTTAAAGCAATGCTAACACAATTATGATAAGATATTTGTAGTTAAACATTTGGAGCTTTGTTAGTAACAATGTTCTTTATGGATAAATGTTATTTAAGTTGGATGCATGTAAGAAAGATGTGTTTACTATTGCATAGGACAGCTAGTGCCTATTTAAGGGACCCTGATACAGCTGTCTCGTACAGAAGTGGATGCTCATAATCATCTATAAGATGGAACACAGGGCCCACAATGGAGAAGCTAGAGATAGAACCCCAGGAGCTGAAGGGGTCTGCAACCCTAGAAGAGGAACAAAAATATGAACTAACCAGAACCCCCAGAACAGGTGTCTTTAGCTCTACATGTAGCAGAAGATGGCCTAGTTGGACACCATTGGGAGGAGAGGCCCCTTGGTATTGTAATCTTTATATACCCCAATACAGGAGAATGCCAGGCCAAGAAGTGGGAGTGGGTGGGCAGGGGAACAGGGCGGGGGGAGGAGTGGAACTTTAAGGCTAACATTTGAAATGTAAATTAAGAAAATATTTAATAGAAAAATAAAAATTAAAAAAAGAAAGATGTGTTTAAAGTTTTTTGAGAAAATCGTATGTATATTGTATGTTTATAATATTACCCACCATTTTCATGTCTTTACACATTTATATCCTCTTGCCTACCAGTTTAACTTTGTGTTGTATATATTCAACTTGATTTATTTTATAAAAGAAAGCAAAGACATGCATGTAAACCTGTGGGTTAAAAGGTAAGGCCCCCATGCCCGGCCCAAGGGGCCACTGGGTGAGGTGAGACATGGAAAGTTTGACTGCAAGCCACCAAGCAGGCGTCCTCAGGCTGTGAGAAGCTGCAGGACCCTGCTTCAGGGGTAGGGAAGCATAGTCTGATGTCCCAACAGATCTGTTTGAATTGGCTTGGGGTCCCCAGGTCTGCACGGAGGTGAGGGTTGACAGGTTCTCAGGCTCTTGGACACCGCAGATGCCTGCTGGGTGTCTGTGTGAGATTAGACTTGGCTCCTTACAAGAAGACCTGCTCCATTGCTCCAGCAAGGTGGATCCCGATGAGAAGAGGCAGTCCATGGTTTTAAGGCATGTAATGTCATGGTGGCAAGGGGAGTTAAGAGGGTAGTAGAGGCAGAGAAAGACAGAGAGAAGGAGAAAGTAGAGAAGTAGAGGCTGGCCGTGGCCACATGGAGAGAGGGGAGAAGGGTATGTGAAGAGAAGGGGAGCAAGAGGGCAAGAGAGAAGCAAGCAAGAAGCAGGAGTAAGGGGGGGGGCAAACAGCCCCTTTTATAATGGGCTGGGCCTACGTGGCTGTTGCCAGGTAACTGTAAGGATGGAGTCCAGACAGAATGCCAGGGACCTGGAGCATTGCCCTACATGACTGATAGCCACAGAATTATAGAGCATGGCAAACAGGCCTTCTGTCCCTTTCAGGAACACCTGCTGGATCTCGGGGTTTAAACCTAGCTCGACCAGAAAACAGGCTGTCTTTCATGGTCCCACATAAACATATCACCCACTACTTCAAATATCATCAAGCTGAACTTTCTCCTTTAGCTTGAGATTGGATCAATTTCCTGATCTCTAATTTGTTACCTGTCTTTATTTACATTACACAAGATGAAAAACTAAAATTGTCCTCTGATCAAGTGCTTTTTTTTAGACAGTGTATATACTATATTCTGTAGAGTATAGTGATGGCTGAGAATTTTAGATTGTAGAGAGGATACATTATACTAGTGTTTTTGTTAATTTAATATTACCTTTATGTTTTTATAGAGACATTGAGAGTGACAGACCCAAAGAATGGACTGTTCATTTCTCCTCATGATTCCAGAAGGCTTACCTTATCCATAGAACGTGGTGCAGGGCTCATGAACTCAACAAGTAATGTTGCTCATTCATTAGTAAACATTAGGAATTAAAAAGATATATCAAAATTATTCTAGATGAAATAGTCAGTAGGAAAGAGGGTAGGAAACAGCCCGAGGACCAGTCAAATGTCAATGCTTCCTGTGTTTATTTCGGGATTGCATTTTATCACTACAGTTGCTTTGAAAAGATCTTGATTATCGAGAATTGGTGACACTTTGTAATGTGATGTGAACTCCTTGATGTTGGGGGATTCTATGTCCTGTTGGCAGGTTGCTTAGCTGTCTTTCATCTTTAATTCTCTTTGACATGGTGCAGTTAGCTTGGGACTAGTTGCTTTGGTGGGTCTACCTGGTTCATTTGTGGATCCTCTGGTTTTGATCATATAGATAGTGTATTCTGGGCAAAGGCATCTCTTTTGTTCCAAATTGCCAAGAATTAATCAGGCATGTATGCCTATAGCTACAAGCCTGAAGTCTATATTAATATATACCTCTTAAATCCTACTAATTAAACATCATGGGCAATTTCACGTTTTCATCTTAGATTTTCAAGCGCTTATGTTGTTCTCTGTTAGCTGAAAGCTATAAGAAATAGAATTCTAAGTCTTATATAACTTACTTTAGCTTCAATTCATGGGGGCATCGGGCTGTGGAAAGCCCTTTGGCAGTAAGTATTGCCTCTATTCTGACTTCCTAAGAGAAAGATGGATGTAATTATTAATGTTGATGGGGATGGCAGCAGCTTTGCTCCTTGGGTGGATTCTTGATGTGCACAGTGTTTGACTCTCGTGTCCGTGATAGCATTTGTTGTTGAGAGGGATGCTGGAGGAGGGATAAAGTACGAGTTATTTGGCTGACAGTTTTAGACAGACAATAAGGCTTGAAATGCTCATTTGGATGCAGAGCAATTATCAAAACACAACCTTCTAAAGCTGTTACTGTGCAAGCTTATGCTTTGTTTTATTATCATATTTAAAAATTTTAAAAATCAATAGCACACATAGCTTTAATTTATAATAAATTGTTTAATTATCAGTCGTTATTTATACTATCATGGACTTTTTTATCACCTCTTAATGGTGACATAAATGGTAAAGCTTAATTATTTCTCTCAATAAATGATCAATGTAAAAAGCTCGTTGCCTTTTCCAAGTGTCACTGTCTATATAATATTGACCATGAATAATTAAATGGTTAGTGCTACAGTCAACATTTAAAATATTTTCTATGTAACTCTCTTGAGGCATCTTTATTTGTATGAGTTGTTTATCCAGCTCTGCCCAAGACATCTTTGCATCTACTTATCTTCAAGGTACAATTGTGCCTCTGACCTTAGATTATTTAAATAAGAGTGTCTGGTCACTAGAAGGCACATTAGCTAGACAGGCTACGGTGTAGAAAAATGACTTAAGCAACCATTCTAGAACTGGCATGACTCTCTGGCTTGTGCTTTAGAAGGGAGATTGATGTAGATGGAATGGGAAGGTGATGAGAGGAATAGGAACCATAAGTCTGGCCTGAAAGGTACTGTAGGTGTTTAATTGTATGCAGCAATTAGTAGAGCTTTGTGACATAAACATGATTGCCAATATGTTAGATGAATTATGGAGGACATCCTCAAATATTACACTTTTGATATCTGCCTATGGTTCATTCTCTCTTTTTATTCAGTGAGTACAACTACAATAAACCTGGGTGATTCTTTTTTACAGATTAGCTGTATGAGAAGAAAGCTGTATAAAAGAAAATGGATACTTATTTATACAGCTTTTAAAGACCTTGTTAAAAAGCATTTCATGCTCTCCTATTTTGATATAACCAGTGATATTACTGTATTATAACAGAAAGGGATGCATCTCAGTAACAGAAATGCACACACCATTTATGTTCAGTAAAGCATTTTATTTTAAAAATACTGTTGGGTTTTGTACAAATGCTAAAGTTTGAAAATCATAATTACCTTCCTTCCAACTTTAATTTTATTTTTTTCTTGATGAGTGTGCTTTGTAAATGTAGATTTATACTGTTTATTCATTTTTAAAAATAAAAAAAATTGTGAACCCGATTTAATGTTCATATGGGTATAGTCAAAAGTTTAGTTGTGGTAATTGGCTTATTTTCTGGAAATAACTTTTAATGGTGGAAGCGACTCTTTCATCACTTATTTATTTTTATTAAAAGGTTGTATGTTTTATTTAGTGTGTGTTGTGGTTGCATTGTATATTTGTTAGTGTGTTGGTGTGTATATGTTGCATGAAGTAGGTTTGGCCAAATGCTGCTTGTGTTATAATGTTAAATTTTGGTTCTACAAACTGCTTATAGGAGTGTCTGCAGTAAGACACTAAGGGACCCTTACCCCAGTTAGTTATTATTGCTAAATACAAATGCCAGCAGCCAATGTCTCTATAGGGCAGACATAGGCAGGACTTTTAAACTTCCTGGGCTAGAGACAGATAGGAGAGGGAAGAGGCAGATTCAGAGGGATCAGGTTTAGGAGCTACAGAAGAAAAATAATCAAAAAACAAAAACAAAAACAAACAAACAAACAAACAAACAAAAAATACCCAATTCCCCTATTGGGGCAGCTGCACAGAAGGTGACAGGGCAGCAAAGATAAAACATAGAATTAGAAGGTATTAAGCTAGGAGTACCAGAGGGAAATATATGCTAGTTGCAGGGAGGATTAGAGGTGCTCAACCATTGAGCTAGCCAAGGCATATCAAAATTAACTGATGTGTGTGTGTGTGTGTGTGTGTGTGTGTGTGTGTGTGTGTGTGTGTGTGTGTGTGTGTTGTGTTTCTTTCATTTGAGAATCGAGAGGAGTCTAGTGAGTGGCTGGAAGCATGATCTGCCAGGAACCAAAGCAATTTAACTAATTCATGGCTATAGTAGCATGCATGTATTAAGGTGTATGTGTGGAAGTCAGAGGACCCACGTGGGGAATTTGTTCTCTCCGTCCAGTCCAGGATTACATTTAGATCACCAAGCTTTGGGGCAAACAGCCTTACTCACTGAGTCCTCCTCTCACTGGCCTTGTTTTATTTGTTTGTTTGTTTGTTTATAGGGAATAATGATCAAAAATCTGGGTATACTCTATGAAAAAACACTTTCTTTTTAAAAAAGTCATGCTAGTGTTATATCTGGGGGCTTTAATACATATGTTTTAAAATATGTGCTAAAATATATGAAGAACTATAGTAATAATTGTTCAACATGTTTCACTTAAGTATTTCTCAAAGAGATCTGACCATGGAACCATTTTTCCCCCTCAGTGCATAAACTGATATAATGTAGAACATCCTTTGCATTCTACCCACAGAACTGACTTTTGTTTAATGCTGTTGAACCTGACAGTGAGGATATTATTCTTTTTGATGCTGAACAGATGTGAACTTTATTACCTCATTACTGCTTTCAAGACTTGCACATGAACCTCTTAGTACATTGTTGTTTATTCTTTTAAAGACTAGTTTAAATTTGCAGATTTAAACTTTTTAAAATCTTTCTTCTTTATTTTCTAAACAAAAAAGAATTTCAGTTTTCTAGCTTTCTATCAGTTGGCTGTTGTTTTTATACAAAATCTCAGTAGTTCAGCTTTACCAATGAGGAATTGGGAGCCAGATGCTGGACCGAAAGCCTGCTAAGAGAAGCAGAGAAAGCATCCAGCAGACCCTCCTCAGTTAACCTCCGAAAAGGAAAAAGAAGTTCTCCTCCTCACCTTCTCAAACCCTGAGTGTCTCTCCTTTCTACTTCCTGTGAATCTCTCTATTTTTTTCCTATGTTCACTCCCAGTCAACTGTTTGTTTACTCAGCTATTTCACCTATGGTTATTTAATCCTGTTTACAAAAAGCTCTTGGAGTAAAGGTGTGTGCTATGGCTGAGCCACACCACAAGTAAAAACAGAGTTTTCTGTTAACTAGCACAATGCTGGGGTTCACAGTGTGATCATATATCCCCCAACATGGCACTGTTCGTTGCACAAGCATCTAGACTTTAAGATGGCTCCTTTTCTGCATCTTTTTCTTCACTGTCTGTTTTAGAAAGCTACTAGATAATGCTGGATAAAAGATTAGAATGTTCTTTAGTTCCTTTTTGTGTTCAATACTTTTTACTGCTATGTGAATTTTAGAAAATGAAACTGGTGACTGATAGGAAATGAGTTCTCATTGTCTAATTGAAATGTAACAAAAACGAGGGAAAATATCTTGAGTATTCAGAGATTTGGGGGTAAGATCCACTTTTCAGTAAGTGCATACCATGTGTGTTATTTTGTGATTGGGTAAGCTCACTCAGGATCATACTTTCTAGGTCCATCCATTTGCCTAAGAATTTCATGAAATCATTGTTTTTAATAGCTGAGTAGTACTCCATTACATTTTCTGTATCCATTCCTCTGTTGAAGGATATCTAGATTCTTTCCAGGTTCTGGCTATTATAAATAAGGCTGCTATGAACATAGTAGAACATGTGTCCTTGTTATATTGGAACATCTTTTGGGTTTATGCCCAAGAGTGGTGTAGCTGGGTCCTCAGGTGATTCTATGTCCAGTTTTCTGAGGAACAGCCACAGTGATTTCCAGAGTGGTTGTACCACTTTGCAATCCCACCAATAATGGAGGAGTGTTCCTCTTTCTCCACATCCTTGCTAGCATCTGCTGTCACCTGAGGTTTTGATCTTAGCCATTCTGAATGGTGTGAGGTGGAATCTCAGGATTGTTTTGATTTGCATTTCCCTGCTGACTAAGGATGTTGAACATTCCTTTAGGTGCTTCTCAGCCCTTTGAGTTTCCTTAGTTGAGAATTCTCTGTTTAGCTCTGTCACCCATTTTTAATAGGGTTATTTGGCTCTCTGGAGTCTAACTTATTGAGTTCTTTGTATACATTTGATATAGCCCTCTCTCTATCAGATGTGGAATTGGTAAAGATCTTTTTCCAGTCTGTTGCTATTTTTGTCTTGTTGACAGTATCCTTTGCCTTACAGAAGCTTTTCAATTGTATGAGGTCATATTTGTCTATTTTTGATCTTAGAGCCTGGTTTCAGGGAAGTTTCTCCTGGGCCCATGTGTTCGAGACTTTCCCCACTTTCTTTTCTATTAGATTCCATGTATCTGGTTTTATGTGGAAGTCCTTGATTCAGTAGGAGTTGAGCTTTGTACAGGGAGATAAGAATGGATCGATTTGCATTCATCTACTTATAACTGCCAGTTGAACCAGTACCATTTGTTGAAAATGCTGTCTTTTTTCTACTAGATGGTTTTAGCCCCTTTGTCAAAGATCCAGTGACTGTACATTTGTGGGTTGATTTCTGGGTCTTCAATTCTATTCCATTGATCTATTTGCCTGCCACTGTACCAATACCACATATTTTTAACACAATTGCTCTATAGTACAGCTTGAGGTCAGGGATGGTGATTCCCCCAGAAGTTTTTTATTGTTGAGAATAGTTTTTGTTATCCTGGGCTTTTTGTTATTCCAAATGAATTTGAGAATTGCTCTTTCTAACTCCGTGAAGAATTGAGTTGGGATTTTGATGTGGATTGCATTTAATTTGTAGATTGCTTTTGGCAAGGTGGCCATTTTAAATTTATTAATCCTACTGATCCATGAGCATGGGAGATCTTCTGAGATCTTCGATTTCTTTCTTCAGAGACTTGAAGTTCTTGTTACAGAGATCTTTCACTTGTTTGGTTAGAGTCACACCAAGATTCTTTATATTGTTTGTGGCTATTGTAAATGGTGTTGTTTCCCTAATTTCTTTCAGGAAGTGTGGGTGCTTCTGTCCTTCTTAGAAAGGGGAACAAATATGGAGACAAAGTGCAGAGCAGAGACTGAAGGAAAGGCAGAGACTATCTTTACTGGGAATTCATCCCAGATACAGCTACCAAACTCTGACACTATTGTGGATGCTAAAAAATGCTTGCTGAAAGGAGCCTGAGAGGCCCTAACAGAGGCTTACAAATACAAATTGGATGCTTGCAGCCAACTATTGCACTGAGTGAGGGAGCCCCAGTGGAGGAGTTAGAGCAAGGAGTGAAGGAACTAAAGGGCTTTGCCACCCCATAGGAAGATCAACAATAGCAATCAACCAGAACCCCCAGAGCTCCCAGGGACTAAGCCACCAATCAAGGAGTACACATGGCTCCAGCTGCATATGTAGCAGAGGACAGCTTTGTCAGGCATCAATGGGAAGAGAGGACCTTGATCCTATGAAGGCTCCATAGATGGCCCAGTGTAGGGGGATGGGGGGGTGGCAAGAATGGGTGGGTGGGTGGAGGAACATCCTCATAGAAGCAGGGGGAGGGGAGAGGAGATGGGATAGGAATTTTCCTGAAAGGGGGAACTAGGTAAGGGGATATCACTTGAAATGTAAATAAATTAAAAATAAATAAATATAAAAAGGAGGGAAAATAAAACACGAATGAGTGAAATAACCATGTGACTTGAAAGCCATTTCTGTCCTTAATTTTTCCAAGGCATGTTGTAATCCTATCCCTTTTCAATTTTCAATCAACATAACAATCTGACCCTTTTCTTAGAAAATATTTTAGGAGTCATTTGTGTTTGCAGTAATTTGCAATTTTATTGTTTAATTGTTTAACCTCCAAGAATTATTTTTATACCTCAGAATGATTAAATATGCTTCTGTACATGACATTTTTAGAATGTTTCACATGTGAATTTGTGGATACCTTGTAATAACTTTGCGGTTCTTTAGGAACAGAGGATAGTGAAAGTACCTGCTGAAAGCAAGGAGTAGGATCTGCAAATCAGATGGTTATGCCAATTAAATCATGAATCTCATAGAAGAGATTTATTGGAGAGTCCAGGGTGTGGAGAGATGAATTCAGGAGTAACTGCATATAGTCCCAGGAGGGAGCAGACAGTAGGGAATTAGACAAAGTTCAGTGCTTATATAGGTTTTCCGGGGGTGGGGGGCGGGTTGGAGCTTTCTGAGGTGGAGATTTTCAGGGTGAGGATTGATAGGATTTCAAGTCCTGAGTTTGGGGGAGCTCAGGGATTCATGGGTTTTCCTGTTCGGGGATTGATGAGTTTTCATGCTCGGGGATTGGTGTGTTTCTGAGGGATGTCAGGGACTGATGGCATTTATTCAGACTTTTCACCTGAAATTAGCAAAATCTGGGGAAGGTCCTGTTGAGGGTCCAAGAGAGATAACCTTTATGATAGTTACAGAGGTTGGAAAAGCCCTTATGACACTTAGGGAGGTCAGGGGGAGAAGCCTGGCTGCTGGAGCTCCTCAGGTAAGGGCCTAGCCACTTTCCAGCTTTAAGGACTTAAAAAGTTTACAAAGTCTACAAAGAGAATCCACTGCAGAGAAAGCCTTTCCTGCCAATTGAGTGGAGTGAATATCTAACACTACCCCTAGTGACACACTTTTCTTCTAACAAGGCTATACCTACTGCAACTATATTGTACTTTTTTTATCTGAATAAGCATTCAAATATATAAACCTATGAGAGTCATTCTTGTTCAAACTAGCACAATGCTCAAGTCATGATTTTCTTTTTATTCTGTTTAGGATCCCAAATCGTAAATAATATCCTGCCATCTACATTTACGTTGAGCCCTCCCACTTCAAGCCAATTTAGAATCTTCCCTACAGTCATGCCTAAAAGTTTATATTGTAGGGGATTCTAGATTGTGTCCAATGAACAAACGGCATTTTAAAAAAAAATTATTGGTTATTTTATTTACTTACATTTTAAATCTTATACCCCTTTCCCAGTTTTCCCTTTACAAACACCCTATCTGAACTCCTCTCTCCCCTGCTTCTGTGAAGGTGTCCCCCCATCTCCTGCCTCCCTGCCCTGGCATTCACCTATGCTGGGGCATCAAACCTTTCTTTCTTTCTTTCTTTCTTTCTTTCTTTCTTTCTTTCTTTCTTTCTTTCTTTCTTTCTTTCTTTCTTTCTTTCTTTCTTTCTTTCTTTCTTATTTTCTTTCTTTCTTTCTTTCTTTCTTTCTTTCTTTCTTTCTTATTTTCTTTCTTTCTTTCTTTCTTTCTTTCTTTCTTTCTTTCTTTCTTTCTTTCTTTCTTTCTTTCTTTCTTTCTTTCGAGTCTTGCCTGGGTTATTTCTGCTCTATGAGTCTGTTCTCAGGGGAACTTTTCAAGCCACAGACCATATAATGGAGACCTCCTGCTCTCTCCATCTTCTTTCTCCTTCTTTTCCATTCTCCTCTTCTTCTAGACTCATGGTCCCCACCTATGACCCTAGTCCAGTATGCAAAGCCTCACCTACCTCTATTGTCCTCAGTAATTGGCTATCAGCCACTTTATTTAACTAATCAAAGAAGACTACAAGCAAAGTTTATACAACATCATATGGTGTATGTTGGAATGTGCTCATCTAGAGGACAACCAGATGGGGTCTAACATTTAGTGTTTGAATCCATAGCAGCACCAGAACAACCCCTACCAAAAGTTCCTAGCTTAAGTATGCTGATGTTTTGCTTTTTGATTAGCTGAAGAAAAGCAGGTATTTACAGTCAAAGCATGTGCTTTTATTTGGAGAGATAGTGCTATTTTAAATGAGAAACCACATACCAAACTTATGGGCCCAACTTTTATTAGATTTTTATAATTCTGTGAAAAAAAAGTGTTAATTGGATGGAGTCATATAAACTATTTTTCCTGTGTGGTTGATAATGAAGTTTCTTGTTTCAATGCCTATTGAAGAAGTTGTTCAGCAGGGGTAGTTTCAGATTGTTTTAGTTCCAAAAAACAAGTATCTCCCGTAGGTTACTACCTCAGGAAAGTTTAGGGCTAACAAAGAAATTTTAGCCATGTGCAGTATGAAGGATCCCCAAGCAAGGCTGATATGCAGATAAGAGGAAATAAGAGTCATCTGATCAGGGTTTCTCTATGTTCTGTAATGACAGAGTTGATTCTCTAACATGGAAACCCTGTACTTTTCCTGCTGGTAGCAATCCTCCATACTGGGGACTGTTTATCTATCTATCTATCTATCTATCTATCTATCTATCTATCTATCTATCTATCTATCTATCTATCTAATCAATTTCTGTTCATCTACTCTTAGTATTCTTTAGGAATTCTATTCCTTTTTCTAATTTCAAAACCTTCCCCCTCCTTTTCCTTCTCTGTCTCTGTCTCCCTCTCTCTTCCTATTTTTCCAGATAAACAAACTGAACAGAACTAATTCTTAATCCATGCAATTTGCTGTTGATTGAGTAGTTTCTTAGATGACCTGGTCTTAGGCCAGATGCAGCATGTCTCAGAAGATGATATTAAGCAGAATGATGAGTGCAGGATAGTCACTACTGAGTATTTAGGAAAGGCAGGTTTCTCAAGGCAGATATGTGCCCAGTGTGTGCGTATGTGCATGCATACAGGTCTCTCTCTCTCTCTCTCTCTCTCTCTCTCTCTCTCTCTCTCTCTCTCTCTCTGTGTGTGTGTGTGTATGTGTGTGTGCATGCTCTGACATATGGTAGGCAAACATAGGAATATCTACAGTACCTCCAATTAAGGCATGCTCATAGGATGCTTACCATGTATTTTTGCTTTGAATTAAACAATCAATGAATAAAACATAATTATGTAACAGCTATTCTTCATTGAGTTTATGAGGAACTCATTGCACATAATATTCAACATTTCCCCCTTTATTCATTCAAAAACATTTCTTCCACTTTAATTTTCATTCCTTTATTTATTTAAGTTACTTCAGCTTAAATCTAAAGTTAAAAATACATGAACAACCTCTGCTGGTCTGTGAACCAAAGGCTATCTGTGGATATTTCTGGCCGGGCCAGGTGGGAAGGTTCAAGCAAAGGGGAAATTTGCCTTGAGCTGGGATGAATAATTGCCTCCACGGCCTCTGCTGCTGCTGCCTCAGCAGCCACTGTTGCTCTGAGATGCTGCATTGGTTGCCCTGTGCGTAGCAGAGCCAGCAGAGGGCTGCCTATCAAGCAGGTGGAGTATAGGGAGCTTCTGGTGGCAAAAGCTTCAGGAGAGTGTTCTCTTCCCAGGCAGTGTTATAGCTCTTGTGACAGATGCTCTCAGATGATGGAGTAATTCTCATACACCTTTATTCCTTCTGGAAAGCATCTTATATACATTTTTGGGGTGGGTTGGGGTCTGACACTAGGTACTTGCTATTGGCTTGGTCTGAGATGTCAGGAATGCCTCATCTAAAAATGGAAGGATGCTGCCCCTACATGACTGTTGGCCACACTTTTCTCCATGCAGGGCTGTGGCTACAAGACAGGACCTGGTGTCAGGAGCAGGCGACCCTTCTACCATTCACTCAGAATCACTGGGGCTTCAAGCCTTAGCTTGACCTTGCCAGGCTTCCACTCACAGTCCACCACCCCACAACCTTTACAGGAAGTGACAATTATTTCTATGTTGACATCTCTAATGCATAAAGCTATTTTGATTTTAAAGAGTAATGAAGATTGCCTCTCAGAATGTGTCCTTATCCTGAGGGTAAATTACTTCTCTGAAACCCTTCCGAGCATGTACTCTGAGATTATACGATAGACTTGGTTAAGGGTAGAGTCAGAATATTGACTTGAGGTTATTTTCCAAATTTTTTTATTACTCCATATTTTATCGTTGCTTGTTTATTTTTGGCAAATTGGGACTTTTGGCCTATTAATAGTATTTGTCTTCTTTGTTTATCACATTCTTCATTAAAATCCTTTTCAAATGTCTACTTTGTGCTGGCAAGTATATTTAGCATTTATAAGACACAAAGAAAGAGATGACATTCATATCTAATTCAGTCATACAGAAAGTCCAGAAAGTCAGTTTTTCTCATACTTACAGTGTAGCTGGCAACATAGAAGTAGTTTGAACCCCACTTGTATAAATATGCCTTTTCAAAATTCAAGTTGCATGGGTTTTCTATTGTATTCTTGGTAGATATTCATAGACCAAAGCATAAAATTCATCATTAATTCATTTGGTAAAGAATGAGTCATAGGTTGATTATCATTCTTATGATCTTATACCTCATCTACTTGGAGAGGATCTTTCCTTTCCCAGTACCACCAATGAACCTTAAATTTTAACAAGAGTGGAATCGCATGATAAAAAGAGCAGAATAGCTCCAAATACAAACTAGTCACACAATCTTCTAGCCATTAAAATGATGTAAAGACCTCTGCTCTGATGGAAAGATCTTGGCTGTGAAGTTCTTGATTGATGATATAAGTAAGTGAAACATTCATACAGCTGTTTTCAAAATAAAATATCAATGTAGCCAAGAACATATGTCAAAATTGAAAATTTGATTAACTCATCTTAATCTGGGTGAGTAATTTATAGATGTAATCACTTCCTCAAATTTAAGGACTAAGATGCAGTCTTTGTAGCTCAACCTCTATTTTGGAACTATTGATAATAGATTATTATATTTCTCTCCCGCTAGATCAGAAGATAAATTTCCTGATCTGTATTCTCAAACCACAATACAATGACAAGTATTTAACAGGCGTTTGATAAATGTTTATTGCATGAATCAAACTGCTGAAGAAATGAGGGAAGAGCAATCCAATGATGTAGGCTTATTATGATAAAGTGCTGAACCAGCCCCGGTCGCCTTTTACAGTAAGTTGTGGGCCCGTGGAAGAAGTGGCTGAGTCATTGGTCACTTTCTGCTTCAAGCTAAGACACTGATTAGACCGCTGTCCCTTGCATTTCACTTTTTTTTTCTGTAAATGGTTACAGCAAAATACAAAGAAAAATGTGCTCCTGCACATAATGTTCAGCTGGATTAAGTGAAGTCTTCATGGTTTTGAAGAAAATGTTGTGCTGACTTGAATTCAACTGATGTCATTCAAAGCCCAGTGACAGGGTGGTTGGCAGGATTTCTTCCAGTGATGAGTTCTGCAGGGGAGTAATTTCCTCTGGCAGATACTGCTACTTTCCCCCTAACTAATAAATGTAGAAAGTTAGCAAAACTTCTCTGAGAATTTACTCCTCTTAAGCACCCACACACTGGAAATTAGACAAGCTTACTAATACCTAATCTCCTATTTTCCACAGTCACTCCAGTTGTTTGATGGAAAGGTAAAATTTCATTTTCCAATTTACTTTTTTCAACACAAATTTATGACTTTTCCTGGGATGCAACTTTTGTGACTGATTTTACAATCTCACATTTATCTTGTATTAAGAAGCTTAAAAGTATTTTCATATATGAACTCCTTTGAAAACTGCCTCCAGGAGACAGGCAGGGTAAGAATCCTAAGTCATTTTAATCAAGTTTCTAAGGAATAAATTTGACTGCCAAGTGAAATTTAACAGTGCCCATATGTTGTCATTTCTACAACTAAAATTTCTAAAATTTCATTCTTCTGATATATCTGTGAGTAAAGAAGGGGTCTGCCTTATCTAAACTATATCTTTGGGTATTAGGAGAATAAGTTTAAGTGAATATGTGTTCTTTCTTTGGTCATAGATAGGACATTCCCTTCATGTATCACAGAATAGCAGAAGAGTTACTGATATTTTAAAGGTTTTATTCAACATAGAAAGAAATGGTGAGGAAAATGTGTGAGAAGACTGAACAGAAAGGTTCACAGTTGGGTAAATTCAATGTTTGTGCTCTGTAAGTATTTTCCATATTCATTTAATAGCTTAGGCTATGCATTATGGGTCTGGGTAAGGGAATGAGTGAAATGCATATCTATAATATATGACTACTTCTTTAGTCATTATAGCTTATTGCATTTGGTTTTAATTTGGTTTGAGATTGAAAGAGGAGCAAAATGAAGCAGAAAATTCTAGAGAATCAAGTACTGTGGCAAACAACACATATTGAGATAATAATTTATTTGCACTAATATAAGGGAAGAGACATTCATATTTTTAAAAAGGAAAAGCTTAATTAATATTTTATTAATTTAATAGTTGATATTTTAAGAGAAGGCATTTTCTTTATGTGATTTTGCCAGGGGCCATCCCCGGTGTGGGTGTGGGTGTGTGGGTGTGTGAGGGGGAGTTTATCTTTCTTTCTTTTTTTAAGGCATTTTTTATTAGATATTTTCTTCATTTACATTTCAAATGCTATCCCCAAAGCCCCCTATACACTCCCTCAACCCTGCTCCCCAATGCACCTACTCCCGCTGCCTGGCCATGGCATTCCCCTGTATTAGGCCATATGGTCTTTGCAATACCAAGGGCCTCTCTTCCCATTGATGGCCAACTAGGCCATCCTCTGCTACGTATGCAACTAGAGATACAGCTCTGGGAGGTACTGGTTAGTTCTTATCCTTGTTCCTCCTATAGGGTTGCTGACCCCTTTAGCTCCTTGCTACTTTCTCTAGCTCCTTCATTAGGGGCCCTGTGTTCCATCCAATAGATGACTGTGAGCATCCACTCCAGTATTTGCCAGGCATTGGCATAGCCTCACAAGAGAGAGAGCTATGTCATGGTCTTGTCAGCAAAATCTTTCTGGCATATGCAATAGTGTCTGGGTTTGGTGGTTATATATGGAATGGATTCCCCTGATGGGGCAGTCTCTGGATGGTCTTTCCTTCCTTCTCAGCTCTGAACTTTGTCTCTGTAACTCCTTCCATGGGTATTTAGTTCCCCATTCTAAGAAGGAGGGAAGTATCCACACTTTGGTCTTCCTTCTTCTTGAGTTTCATGTATTTTGCAAATTGTATCTTGGACATTCTAAGTTTCTGGGCTAATATCCGCTTATCAGTGAGTGTTTATCATGTGTGTTCTTTTGTGATTGGGTTACCTCACTTAGGCTGATATGCTCCAGATCCATCCAATTGTCTAAGGATTTCATGAATTCATTGTTTTTAATTGCTGAGTACCTTTACTCCATTGTGTAAATGTACCACATTTTCTGTATCCATTCCTCTGTTAAGGAACCTCTGGGTTCTTTCCAGCTTCTGGCTATTATAAAAATAAGGCTGCTATGAACATAGTGGAGCATGTGTTCTTATTACAAGTTGGAATATCATCTGGGTATATGCCCAGGAGAGTAATTGCTGGATTATCCAGTAGTACTATGTCTAATTTTCTGATGAACTGCCAGACTGATTTCCAGAGTGGTTGTACAAGCTTGCACAACCACAAACAACGGAGGAGGAGGGTCCCTCTTTCTCCACATCATCACCAGCATCTGCAATCACATGAATTTTTGATTTTAGCCATTCTGACAGGTGTGAGGTGGATTCTCAGGGTTGTTTTGATCTGCATTTCCCTGATGATTAAGGATGTTGAACATTTTTTCAGGTGCTTCTCAGCCATTCGGTATTCCTCAGTTGAGAATTAACCCATTAGCCTATGTGGGTTATTTTCACTCAAAACACCACAAATAATTTTTTAGTGGATATTAAGGTTTATTTTTTCTATGTGCACATGCATATGCTTTGTGTATGGATGTTTCTGTCTTTGCATTCTGGTTCCTGTGGAAGCCAGAAAATGCCATAGATGAGCCTATGGTAGACATATTCTGTTCAAGTCAACACATATAGATTACCTTAAATTAATCTACTAAATCTAAGTTCTTTGGAATAGGAGTATGTTATGAGCTTCTTGACTTGGGTGCTAGGAACAGAACTCATGTCCTCTGGATGAGTGGACAGTGTTCTTAGCTCCTAAACCATTTCTCCAAACCCAATTTACTAGATAATTTTTAAAATACAAAATATTATCTGTACATTGCATAGCCAGTGTTTGTAATTACTCAAATGTCTCCTAAATAGGTTATTTTGCCAGTCTAAAAATTGATCTCACCTGTAATCTTCATTAAAAATGAAGAATGAATTAATGGTGTAGTATTCCCAATCTAAATTTGGTGAAAGACTATTATGTCTTAAGGAAATGCAAGGTTTAATGTGTGTAAATTCTCTCAATCTGAGTGAAGCCCATTTGAAATTCTATATTTTGAAATCAGGTCTTCAAGAACAACAAATATCTTCGGCAAACCAAGAGTAGATGAATGAAAGTTTTGTAGAAATCATTTATTTTTCTCAACATACCAGACAATCATTTAGCCCCAATATGTTTATAACAGAAGATTAATTTAAGGCAATCTATATGTGTTGGCTTGAACAGAATTTGTCTGCCATAGGCTCATTTATTTTACCTCTTTGTCTCTAATTGGTGTTGTTTGAAGAGGTTATGGAACAATTAGGAGATGATGCCTTGTTGGAGGAAGTACATCATTAAGGCTTTGAAAGTTCATAGCCTTGTTCCACATCCTGTTTGCCTTCTGCTTCCTTTAAGGGTATTTTTAAAATGTCAACTTTTTACATTCAACTGAAAAGTGAGCCTTTCTCCCCATTATGCGTGTGCATGTCTAGCCTTCTGGGATCATAAACCAAAATAAATGCTTTCTTTCATATATTCCTTTGGCCATGTTATCATAGAAACAGGAAAGTAACTAAAATATGATTATGCAAATGTTCAGTAAGTAACACATTATTTGGTTGTGCTTAAAACAAATCCAATTAAACCTAAGTTAGACCAACAAATTATGCTTTTGTTACCATAACCAAGGGTTCTAAAACCAGCATGGCTGAGTCTAGTCTCAGGGCCACTCCCTTTCACAGCTGGTTTCCATTGAGTTAGAAACTGTTGTGGTGTGAATAGAAATGCCCTGATAGGCTCATATGCTTAGTCACCTCTGGAGAGGGTGGCATTATTTAAAATGATTAAGGGATTAGGAGGTATGGCCTTGTTGGAGGAAGTGTGTCTGGGTGGAGGGTGGGGGAGAGGAAGGGGAACTTTGAGGTTTCAAAAGTCCATTCTAATCCCAGAGTCCCCTCTCTCTCTATGCCTACTGATGGGATCAGGATGCAGTTCTCAGTTACTTCCCCAGCACCATGTCTGGCTGCATTCAGCCATGCTCCCTGCCATGATAACAGACTGAACTGGAACCAGGCCTCCAATTAAACGTTTTCTTTTATAAGAGTTGCCTTGGTTATTATGTCTCTCCACATCAAGCAAACAATGTCTGAGACAGATACACTTCAAGACATGCAACTGGTGGTCAAAATAGCCTCTGGGGTTTCAGCCTTCCAGTCTATCAATTCAAGTGGACAGAGATTATCTCTTTCTAGTTGTAGGAAAATGTACTCATCTTATTGTCCTTAATTTAGTCCACATTTCCATTCAGGAGTGAATCATCATGAACAGATCACAGTGCTGTCATTGTTCAGTCCTGAAAGTCTTTTAGGGTTCTCGCTGTCAGGAAGGAGGAAGAGGGTAGCTCTGTGAAGGACACCCAGGCTGATGACATGTCTGGAATTTTCTTTGCTAAGAGAGGAGTCGTGGCAGGAAGAAAATGTAATAAATAATCATCCAAAACTAAATGAAGAATGAATGTTATGTAAAAACACCAAGACAGAAAATATCAGTTTAAAATGCTGGCAGTGGGATCCAGCTCATGGGGAGGGCCCAAGGTCTGACACTAGTACTAAGGCTATGGAGTGCTCACAAAAAGGGACCTAGCATGACTGCCCTCTGAAAGACCCAACAAGCAGCTGACAGAGTCAGAGGCAGATATTTGCACCCAAACAATGGACAGAAGCAGCTGAACCCTGTTAAATTAGGAAATGCTGAAGGAAGCTGAGGAGAAGAGCTACCCTGTAGGAGGATCAGAGAATTGGCAGTCCTCAATCTGGAACCCTGAGATCTCTCAAACACTGGACCACCAAACAGACAGCATACACCAGATGATACAAGGCCCCCAACACACATACAGTAGAGGACTGCCAGGCCTGTGTTCATTCAGAGATGATGCACCTAACCCTCAAGAAACTGGAGGCCCCAGGCAGTTTAGAGGTCAGGTGCATGGGGTGTGGGGACATCCATGTGGAGTCAGGGGCAGGCATGGGGAGGAGGTATGGGATGTGGATCAGTTGGAGGGTGGATAGAAGGGGGATAAAATATGGAGTGTAAAAAAATTTTTTTAAATGCTGTGTAATCAGAAAGTATGACTATAAAATATCCACACTAAAATGTTGTATTACTTAAGAGACAACCTTAAATATACCATGTAAATTCTTGAGGTACATATACCTATAGAATTTTTCCTCATCTATAAAATAATATATAGTTTTGGATTGTATCCTGATAACTTTAATCTGTTATTTACTTATAAATCATTGTGATAGCACTACACAGTTATTTGCATGTGGATTTTATCATGATAAAATTAAATTCCATAGGTAAAGAAACAATACATAATTATTTTTTAAAATGTAATCCAATTTACTGAATACTTTCAGATCCAACTTTTCACTAAGTATCCAACTACCATAGCTGGAGGGATGGTTCAGGGGTTAAGAGCACTGACTGCTCTTCCAAAAGTCCTGAGTTCAATTGCTCACAACCATCTGTAATGGGTATCTGATGCCCTGTTCTGGTGTGTCTGAAGACAGCTCTAGTGTATATTTATGTAAATAAAATAAATCTTAAAAAATGAATTTAACTATTTCTTGGTTTCCTTCATTTAAATGATGTCTATTTTTTTATTAGATGCCTACTTCAGTAAATCCTAGAGTATATTAAAACAGTTATATGGCTTTGTTTAATTTCATAATGAAGCTCTTACTTATTAAAAACACTATGGTTTTATCCTTTTTAACATGAAGAAAGGATGTGAGATAGAAAAAAGATGGGAGAAAAGAAGGAATAAAAATAAAGGAAATGTTTTTGGAAAACTTTATTTTTCCTAGATGTCTCAGCTGAAATGTGTAACCGTAGCATTTCACTGATAAACCTAGCATTATAGTGTTCACCAGAAGAAAAAGTTGGGTGTTAAAAGGTAAATCTGTAAACAGATATATTTAAACCATTATTAAATGAACGTTTTCCAGCACTCTGAAAACAGAAGCCTGGGAGAATGTAAAGGACTTTCCTTAGCATGGGCCAGCAGGTGTGGAGTTAGGGTTGGAATGGAAGTATGGGTCCAGAAAGTGGAACGTTAACTGCTTTGCTCCATCAGTACCTTCAATGCCATGGAAATATCTTATGGTTATCAGAGAGGACACACTTTAAAGGTATATTTCTTCTGGGTATAAATAAAAAATATGATCTCAGAAGAAATAAATTAAAGCCAAAGTATCATTCTAATATTTTATACTTAAACATGTAGTGCACAAGTTAGTATATTTAAATTATGTAAACCTGAAAAAAACAATGATGATCACCTTTTCAAGCTTCATTGATTGGTGTTTTATTTTTTTCTTTATATGTGAAGTTTTTAAACTTTCAGGATAAACAATTTTATTGTTTCAAAAATTATTAAAAGAGTCTTTCTTTCTTTCTTTCTTTCTTTTTTTTTTTTTGGTTTTTCGAGACATGGGTTTCTCTGTGTAGCCCTGGCTGTCCTTGAACTCACTCTGTAGACCAGGCTAGCCTTGAACTCAGAACTCCACCTGCCTCTTAAAAGACTATTTCTATTTACTTATGTTTTAAATTCTTTTTTCAATGCTTATTTTTATATATTTTTGTGTTCATTGGTTTTTTTTTTTTTTTACATACATATATGTCTTTGTTTGAGGATATTGGATGCCTGGAACCAGAGTTACAGCCAGGTATGAGCTGCCAAAAGGGTTCTGGGAACTGAACCTGGGGCCTCAGGAAACACAGCCAATGCTCTTAAAAAGCAGCCATATCTTCAGGCCCTATTTACTTAGTTTTACAAAATAATTATTTGAAGAAAAGATTTTTTTCTATTATGGAAGAAAAAAAAGACTAAAAGAGGAATAGTAAACAAAAATACAAAATTCTAATTGTTTACACTATTATGTAATTGTATCAAGCCTGTATTTTGAGAAAAAAAATTCCAAAAGCCTGATGGTTAAAAAAAAAAGTTAAAAAGTTATATTACACGAATAAAGTATTATAAGTAAATTTTTATTCTAAGTCAAGTTTCCTATGTAAGTAAAATAAATTTAAAATGACATTATATATTTTTTGAGAGATTATGGTGAAATTGCATACTTTGCCCCTGCTTTGATAGTATAATTCAACCAGTGTTTGTGAAAAATGGATCATATTCTAAGATTTGCTTCTGTAATATTTATTCTATTTTGTATAAGACGTCTTGTTCATCTCTGTAATCTCAGAACTTGTGGATGTGGAAGAAAGGAGAGTTGTAAGAAAGCCTCATTCAGTACTTTAAGATATTTCACAAGCTTGGACCACATCTGTTTTTCATAATTGTATTGGTGAAGAGACTACGACATTCAAGGAGAGAATTATAGAAAAAAGTTTGTAACATTTAAGAAGCCAGCTAGTCATATATTTTAGTCACGATACTGCAGTAATTCCAGCCTACTCTATTGCTAGCATTGCAACTGAGAAGACCTGAGCTCCACCTTCAGCACAGTGTAAGTCAGGCCTGGCTGTGCTTGACTGTAATTCCAGATCTCAGAAATTTAAGCTCACCAATATCCTTGAGTTATAACTTGCTATGCTCTAGCTGGGCTGCTCTTAACTCCAATTGTCCAGCTCTCACACCATGTTTTCATCACTCACCTATCCCATAGTGTCTCTCCTCTCTTCCCTTCTTTCCTCCCTCTTGTGGTCTCTTCTCTGACCTTCTAAGCCTGGTAACGCAAACCTTGCCTACCTCTCTCCTGCCCAGATATAGGCTGTAGGCATCTTTATTCACCAATCGGGGATCACTTCAGGAACAAGATTACATAGCATCACTTGTGTACATGCAGATTGTATACAGTTTGGTTCCTGAGGATAACCAGGCCTTGGGGGCCAGTATTTACAATTCATTACAATTCATAGCAAAAGACAAAATCAACAAATAACTTTCTATATCTTCAAATTTTCTGCTATATACTGTTTATAATGTAATATACACACATACACTTCAAATATTGTGGGACTAAATTATTTGTATGATTTAAGATTATTTTTTTAATCTTTGAGTTCCTATTAAAATGTTCCATTACCTGGCAATGAGTATATTTTGCTGTCTGTTATTTATTAGCTCAAAATGTAAGTTTTTAATGCAATCCAATTGTCACAATTTTAATCTAGATTGTGTTTGCTATAAAAGGCTCTTAATAATTGAAAGAACAGAGTTTGGGAAGTGTTTAATCTTTGAAAGAGCAAAGATTTTCAAATAAACTATTCTTCAAAAAGATAGACTGAAAATCATAAAAAATGATTGCCCCTGGTGCCAGCAGACTTGGATGACTTGAGAATGGTCATATTTCTTCTGATTAGGAAAAAGTCCTTTCAGTGACAGTTCCAGAGAACCACTGAAAGTTCACTGTCCACTCTAAGTGAAAGATCTAGATTGAATTTGATTTTAACCAGTAAGTTTGTACTTTATGTGTTTGGAAAATGTTCGGAGCAAAAAAATAATAATAATAAAAATTAAATCATCCTTGCTCCCAGTTACCTTTCTGTTAGCATACTAGGAGCTGAGGCATCCTTCTCAGATAACAGATATTTGAACTCTTGGTCCTGCCCACTGTCTCTGGGAATAGAAAGCTCCAGGATCACTTGATTTCATCTGATCAGTCTCTGCTTAAATTCCAAGTACTTTTCCCATTTTGTATCTTAAATCAGAAATGTCCTGGGCCCTTTCTATTTGAAATTCTCACCTGGCAGATATATGTAGATTTCTATCAAGCACTCATCTTGTTTCATCCTCTTTCCTGACTCTTCAGAACTACAGAGGCTCCATCATTTTCCTAAAACACACATTAGACTGCAAAAACTCAGTGTTTTATTTTATTCCTGTCACTGTTGCATAAAAAAAATCCCAGTTTCATAGCATGGTGCTGACAAGCACTGTGGTGTGTGCCCACTCAAGACTGAAGTCTCACCCAAACTGACCATTTTACTCTTCCCTTTCCTCCCTCCAAACCATCCAATGTACCATCCCTGTTCACATTCTTGTTTTTTTGTTTTGTTGTGTTTTGTTTTTTACTAATGGTCGAGAACCTTTTATGGTCATCATTTAGATGCTTTGTATGTCATAATAAGTAGTGATACTGCTTGCCCCAAACTGTGATTTGACCTAGGTTTTATATCTTGGGGGGCATCTATAGATATGTGTCAAGTTGAAAAGTTGAAACACCTGGCCACGTTCTGATGCTGCGTCTCTCCAGTTAGTACCCTTAAAAAGTGTAAAGTAGTTTTTGTAAATGGTGCTTACATAATCTTTAATTCATTTTTGGTATGCATTTGCTATACAATAAATCTATCTAAAACTTAGCATCTCAAACCGTGACTATATAACATCTCCATGTCTATAGAACAAGAATCTAGGCACAGCTTATGTCCAGTTTCCCTTAGCAAAAGTTACATAAACAAAGAAAAAGTGAGACAATTACACAGGTGGTATATTGTCCAGTAAATATTATTTAGGGGTTTCTACCCCACTTTAAATCATTTAGTTTCCAAATAAAAGAAACCAAACCTTTACATTTATAAGCCTAAGACATGGGAAGATATCAGCCTCGTATGCTATTGTGTCTACTTCTCTGTCAATAATCCCAAGATATCACTTGCCATGTTCCACTGGGACAACTCTTACTCCAACAGGGGGCCTTCATGGCCGTGGACTCCTACCTTATATGTTTTCTTCCTTCTTCTTTTGATGATACTCTTGTATAAACAGTCTAAGATATGTACTAGTTACATCTACATTTGAACAGTACAACTACTGTTAGACTGCAAGTTGCAGAAATTAGTTCTTGGTATTTAAACAAAAATAGCATTTTGTTGAAAAGATATGAGTTTGCTAAGAGGACTGGAGAGTGATCAGATGAAACAGTTCTCAGAACAGATGACTGGAGCCCAGTTGTTTCAGAGATCTGAAGTACAGGGGTGGATGCTGAATGGTATGGCCATGAAGGAAAACCGAAATAATCATGTGCTTCGGTGCTTCCTTGGTCACAAATGATGTCTCAATGCTAGATACTTGATTAATAGTTCCCCAAGGCCTGCAGATATGACAAAGAGGGTAGGTTCTCATAGGATCGTACCAGTTGTGAAGCCAGCACAGGGAGTGTGTGCTCTGTATGAAACACGAGATCTAGGTACAACTTTTCCTTAGAAGTGACATCTGACAATCCTTTAATTATAATGGCAATAAAATCTCAAACAATATTTTTACCAATAAAATGAACACAAATTCAATGATAATGTTGCTGAAGTGTTAGAAAGTAACAAGAAATTAGTGTGTTCTTTTTTTCATGCGCACACACACACACACACACACACACACACACACACACACACACTAACTTTCTTATCCTACACAATCCGCATACTTGGCACAGAGGAAAAGACTGGTAAACAATTACCAACATAAGAATCCTGGAAATGGGTGCTTATTAGTTACATAGGGCGACTATTACAAAGAACAACAGAGTAGGTACCTTAAGAGAATGAAATTTAGTTTGCTTAGGGTGATGGAGGCAAAACTCCAAAATCAAAGTTTTGTAGATCCTACTCTCTGCTTGGCTTTCTTCCTTCATATCTATTTCTTCTTTTCCTTCTGAAAATAACATAAGTCCTAAATTCACAGTGGCTCTTATCTCATGATCCTGAGCTGGTAATATCTGCACATCTCTGAAGCCATTTAGAATCTAAAGAAGAGTAGACAGTAAATTTGGTGTTCACAGCATAGTCTGCATAGGGGTAGAAAAAGATAGATTATGAGACAGATGGTAAGAAAATGTTTTATAGAATGAGACATTACTATGAAGATATGGAATTGCCACCAGAAGGAGCAAAGCCAGGGAACTACATGAGCAGACTCATGTTTTACAATAAGCACATTGGGCATAATTTGAGTACTTTAAGCAGTGCTGGAAAAAGAAAAACTGTTGAGGACATGTTATGGTAGTTTAAGTGTGAAATAATAATGATGGTTTAGGAAAGGAGATGCTGGTGGGAATAAGGAATAGTCAGTGGAACTGATACTTTCTGAATTAAAGGCAAAAAGATACCAGGAGCCATAGGATGGCTCAGGTGCTGCCTTCTGCCTTTCAATGAAACCCCAGTAAGGTCATCTTAGCATATGAATTGTAGATGAATGTGGAGATATTTAGAAAGCCTTCATAACTATACCTAGGAACAGACTATAACACAGAATTTAAACATGACGATCTGAATAATTTTCACTGACACAGGAAATAGCCATAGCAAAATGACAAGTGACATAGACTCAGCTGGTTCTGCAGCAGCACCTGAGTACTGTGTTTCTGGCTTCACAAAGTAATAGGTTATGGATGAACATGTACTTTAATATTTCCCTACCTGTTTCTACTTAGTTTTAATTGTCTTAAACAACAACAACAACAACAACAACAACAACATGGTTTTAAAGCTGTGTGTCCAGTGAGCATATACTACTTCTGTAACATTAAAACAGTTTAGTTTGAGCACTTAAAATGAGCCTAGTGTAGTGTCTCTGCAATGTAATATGTAAAAAACAAGGAGCTGATTTCAAAAGTTTGGATACCTTTCAACTTAAGAGACAGCGTGCAAGAGAATAAAACATCGTTCCACTTGGTCAAGTTGTTTATAAGATGTGCTGAAATATGTGTGTGGATACAGATCACATGTTTTCAGGTTAATAACTATTTGATTATTCCAGGGAAATTACAACTGAGAGTCATATAGAGCAATTATATCTAGAAAGAAAACAGTTGTTGCTTATTTTTGAGAAGTGATCCTGTTGTACAAACTGAACATTCATACAAGCCCACCTTATGTATATGTTGCATACAAGCCCACCTTATGTATATGTTGCATACCTGTGAAGATTGTGCTAATTTGTGTGAGGGAAATACTATTTGATTTTCTGGAACACAAAGTTAGAGCTTTCATAGTAAATCTACTTTGCAAGTTCATGCTTTGTGCTGTGAAAATGGCGGACCGTATTTATATGATCTGTTCATTCTGTAGTCTACTTTCAGACTGCTAAGAAAATACTTTGTTAATGAATACTCACAAATGTGATGATTTTATTAAAACTTCCAAGTCAGTTTTAGGATGGTTAAGTTGAAGCTACAGAGAAATATCACAGGATAATAATGCTGCACTGTAACTTTAATATATGGACAAATGTTGGCCATTTCCTTCAATCAAGGAAGTCTTTTGATATTAATGTGGATTTTTTGTTGTTGTTTAAAATTTTGATAATTGTTTACATTAAAATTCATTGGCATCCACAATTCACAAGCATTCAGAGGTAAACTAAACTTGACTGAGAAGAAATGCCAAGAAAGAACAGGGCCAGGATTGGTTCTGTCCCTCTAGGCATGTGTTAACATTCTAGAAAGCATTCGATGAAAATATACAGGTCCCAGTCGGTACCCTCTGACACCCCCTTACATCTTGTTCTTCGCTAGATGAGTTACATGGTTTCATTTTCTTCCACACTTTCAATCCTCCTACCCCTCACAAGTTATTCTTCCTAGAGTTCTTACCGAGGCTCTCTTAATATAATCTCTATTGTTTTATAAACATGTTTCCTAACATTACTGCAAAGAATTTCCAAGGTAAATTTATTATTTTGATCAATTATAAAGGATTGAAAATCTATTGAGATAGAAAAACATAAAAGTATTAGATATACACCTTATGCTATTACTAATGTAAACAATAACACTACATTTTCAGGAAGGCAGGACTATTATAATTTTGGCATCATTTTATGTTAAATTATAATTAACTCTCTAAGAAGAAAATTGTAAGTTATTTCTTATAATAAGCACACTGTATTCATAAGTTAAATCCCTGAGTAGACCAAAAAATAAAGATATCACATATAATTTAATTCAGAAATATGCTGGTATTCTTAAGCAGGATACATATACATACATAAATACATATATGCATATATACATATATGCATACATACAAACATACATACATACATATGTATGTATGTATCAGAACTTCAGAAGGAGAGCATGATTTTCATGAGGAGCAAAGATTCTTTATATGCATAGTAGGGATGTTAATTACAGGCAGATGTGTTGCCAAGGTGGCACTTTACCAACCATGACAGGTTCTAGATTCCTAGGAAGCAGAATCAAAGGAGTTTGTTTAACTGGAATGTGGTACAGGGACAATCAAATATCAAAAACAACAGAGTCTCCTCTGGCACTGCCCTGTTTGTTTTTTCATAGTTCAAAATGTCAGTCTACAAATTTAGATTAGAATAAATCTATGAAGTGTTCAAATACATAAAAATAGAGAGAACAAAGGACTAGCTGCCAAAATAACCTCATCTCGCCGTGTGTTCCTAATTCCCTCTCTCATGAGGACTACATTGAATATTGAGATACACTGAAAATTTAGGTTCTAAGAAGTAAAATACACACAGGTCAATTAATACACAACAAAACATACATGTAAAAAATACTGCTGGAATAGAAAGTGTCAGGCAGAAATCAAGTGAATTAAATCTTTGACCAGTGTTTTTAAGAAGTAAGGTGGTTCAATAGGTTAGCAACCTCAACATCAGACAGATAAAAGCAGAAAGGTAGAACAGAGGAGCAGACTCTCAACATATACCATCTTTCAGAAATCAGAAAATTAAAAATGATTCATATACAGAATAACCTTTCCTAGAACTAAAGAACCTGGGTAAGAGACAACATCAGTGAGGTGTGACAAAGAATAACTGAAGACACATAGACTGAGACCCAGTGGACTGCTTCCATTACTACATAAGGTCACCATGAATTTAGCACAGCTTAGCCTAATCTGAGGGACAGGAAAAAGAAATAAGCACATGATTTTGCTATCACCCCATCACTAGGCTTGTCATAGTAAAAAGCAGAACTTAGCAAGCAACCAGGGCTATAAACTGCAGACCTACAATTAGAACTTTTGAGCCTTCCCCAGTGCTAAGGCACATTCTAAGTTGCAGCTGAATATATGTTCAGACGTCTTAGTGTCTGGCTACCTGATTGCTTAGCTTGGCTGACACCAGTGGCATAGAGTGTATATCTGTCCTGAGGTCTCATACTCCAGGATTGCCCTATACTGTAGACCACCCCAGAACTAGATTTGTAGCATAGCCTTACACTTCAGACCTATATCAACAACACCAGATAGATCAGACACATGGTTTGCACTTTTGGACATAGGCTTAGGTACGCTTGGTATTGGCTTGGTCTCTGCAGTTTTAGCCTCAAGATCATACTTTTTGGCCATCAAGAGCCAGAAGTCACGCCTCCTCCTATCATGGTCAAATTCCAAGTTCGTGCAATGCTATTTTATTCCTCTACTATAGGTCCTATGCATGAGGACTCAGGTTGTCCCCACAGACTTACAACTTAGATAGACTCTCATTGAGAGCCACATCAACACAGATATGTTGTGGCTGGCCATTTCTTGTCCAAGCTACAGGCTGGTTCTCAGTTCACCACATTCTAGGTTACTCAGGGTCTTGTATATTAGATTTTGTCCACATTTGTCTTCAGAGACTAAGACTCCAGCCTCCTTTCTTATGGACCCAGAATCCAGGCTTTTCCCTACTGACTCAATCAACAAATACATCACAACGGATCCCCACAAAGAGAGATAATAGTCAATATTAGACAACCTCCTCAGGATTTCTAGATGGCTTGATTGATACAAAGACTTTCCCAGATCAAGCCAATCGGTAGATAATGAAGTCCGAGATTGAAATTTACCAGCTCAGTCTCTGCCAACATGGAGACCACCAAAGTGAATGGCAGTCTGGAAGCCAAGTACAAATGGAAGGAGTATGGACTAACATTTACAGAGAAGTGGAACACAGACAACACGCTGAGCTCTGAGATCATCATGGAAGACCAGCTTGCTCGTGGAGCAAAAGGTCGTGAAGCTGACTTTTGAGTCATCTTTCTTGCCTAACACTGGGGAAAAAATGCTAATATCAAGATGATCAAAAGGGATCTTATCAACTTGGGCTGTGATGTGGACTTTGACATCACCAGACTCTCAATCTGGGGTGCTCTGGTGCTTGGCTATGAGGGTTGGCTGCTGGCTACCAGATGAATTTTGAGACCTTGAAGTCCCAAGTGACCCAGAGCAACTTTGCAGTTGGCTACAAGATAGACGAATTCCAGCTTCACATTAATGTGCACGATGGAACAGAGTTTCGTGGCTCTATTTACCAGAAGGTGGACTTCTTAGTTGGAGACCCTGTCATTCTTTCCTGAACTGAAGGAAACAGTAACACTAGCTTTGGAATAGCAGCCAAGTATCAGGTCAACCCTGATGCCTGCTTTTTGACCAAAGTGAACAACTCCAGCCTGATTGCCTTAGGATACACTCAGACCCTAAAACCAGGTATCAAACTGATGCTGGCAGCCCTGCTGGATGGCAAGAACGTCAATGCCACAAGCTTGGTTTAGGACGGGAATTTCAAGCATAAATGAACATTGTACAATCGTTAATTTTAAACTATTTTGCAGCATAGCTACCTTCAGAATTTAGTGTTCCTTTTAATGTTGTATGTTGGGGATGCGAGAGTTGATAAATACCACGTTAGACTTCCAGGCTAAGAATGACTCAGCTTCAAGGTGTTTGCCATTTCAGAGATACAGCAGAAACCCCATTCCAGAAAGAGTCCCTGTTAGCTGCAGGCGTGGGTTGGGGAGGAGCCCTCTAGAGATGCCAGGCTTCAAGTGGAAGTTGGGAATGTGTGGACTTTTGTAAATCTGTATCCAGTCGACAGATGAAATTGTGACTTCCAGAGCTTCGAATCCTTTTGTCCCGATCCTATCTACTCAGAAGCATGTACACACCTGGGTGAAAGGGATGTTTTTAGATAGATCATCAGGCTCTGTTTCCATCATGCCCTGTTCCCATCCTAGCCCATCAGTTACCTGTTTTACACCAAAAGTAGTCTTTAGGGTGTGGTTAGCTATTTCTTTTGTGCCATTTTAGGGTGAAGAGAATGGACAGGATGGAGCTAGTTATTCAGGACTTAATTCTTCCTTGTTGTCTTAGTTAGGGTTTTACTGCTGTGAACAAACACCATGACCAAGGCAAGTCTTATAAAAAAAAAAAAAAAAAAAAACAACATTTAATTGGGGCTAGCTTACAGGTTCAGAGGTTCAGTCCATAATCATCAAGGTGGGAACATGGCAGCATCCAGGCCGTCATGGCACAGGCAGAGCTGAGAGTTCTATGTCTTCATCCAAAGGCTGCTAGTGGAAGACTGACTTCCAGGCAACTGGGTTGAGAGTCTTAAGCCCACACCCACAGTGACACACCTACTCCAACCAGGTCACACCTATTCCAACAAGGCCACACCTCCAAATGGTGCCACTCCAGGTTTCCCGACTCTGAGGTGGGCAGGTGATTGTGATCACACTCTGACAACACTAGGGATCTCAGCTGACTCCTCTGTAGCCTCACCACTAATTTTTAGCAGTTTAATGGTACATTATAGAGTCTTCCATTTTGTGTGGAATTAGCTCCTCCCCTTCAAATGCTGTAATTAGCATCACTTAAAATAAAACTTGAGTAAAATATTGAAAAAAAAGAGAATGAAATGAATGAACAATATATTAGGTCTCACATGATACCACCAAAGATTAAATCTTTATTATGGAAATTGGCAAATGAAAAGAGAATGACAAAGATTTCAGAAAGTTATTAAAAATAACTGCATATTTTCCATATTTTCCGAAAGATATAAATGTCCTAGTATGATAATATCAGAGCTTTTCAAGTAGATTAAATTCAAAAAGACCTAAATAAGACACATTCAAATTGTCAAACCTAAGGTATGGAGAAAGCTTTCCTTGAAATCATTAAGAAAAATGTAAAAATCTCAGGTGTAAGGGAGTTCCAATGAGGCTGGCAGGCATCTGGGCAGAACTTGCCTAGTTAGGGGAGAGGAGAGAAATGGATGTCACAGAGCTAGACTATAAGTCAGTCTGAGCACTGCAGAACAAAATGCTCCTAACCAAGTGTGCTTTCCCAGCATAGCTGGTCCTGGGAAATGAGGACATGAAGACTCTTCTAGACCTACACTTGAGAGAGTTTGCTGAAAAAAAAAAAAAAAAAACCCTAAGCGTAATTTCGCAGCTAAAAGAAAAGGACTTAATTAGTATTACAAACACACAATTCTCTAATTCATAGGTGTAATTAACTGCAATCAAGTTTATAGTGCTTCACTGAGTTATATGATATTGATATGTAAATTAGCTATATGCTTAGCATAAAGGTTAAAAGGAAAAAAACAACATAAAAATAATTTTTACACTAAAAACAAAATGTTTGACAAGAAGTAAAACCAGAGTGTTGGCATGTAATCAAAATTAATCTATTATTCATTGTACAAAGCCTTAGTAGTTATTATGTGAGCCACAGGTAACTACACAGAAAAAAATCTATAGTAGATACACATTGGATACTAAGGGCAAGGATTCATCAAAAATTCTGCTTACAAAGGAAGATAGAGAGAAGGAAACACATATTTCACAACACAGAAAGTAACACAACAGCATCTCTACCTCATTAGCTATTATGACTATGACAGTTATAGACAGGTGTTAGCCACCATGTGGGTGTTGGAAATTGAACTGCAGGTCCTCTGCAAGAGCAGTGATGCTCTTAAAATATGAGCCATCTCTCCAGCCCAACTGAGTATTTTTCTTTTTTCTTTTTCCAATTTTTATTAGATATTTTCTTCATTTACATTTCAAATGCTATCTCAAAAGTCCCCTATACCTTCCCCCATCCCCCGCCCTGCTCCCCTATCCACCCACTCCCACATCTTGGCCATGGTGTTCCGCTGTACTAGGGCATATAAAGTTTGCATGACCAAGGGGCCTCTCTTCCCAATGATGGCCAACTAGGCCATCTTCGGCTACATATGCAGCTAGAGACACAAGCTCTGAGGGTACTGGTTAGTTCACATTGTTCTTCCACCTATAGGGTTGGAGACCCCTTCAGCTCCTTGGGTACTTTTTCTAGCTCCTCCCTAGGGAACCCTGTGTTCCATCAAATAGCTGACTGTGAGCATCCACTTCTGTCTTTGCCAAAGGACCCAACTCTGTGCTCTTTACAAGAGATTTACTTAATTTTTAAGGGCACTGAAAGATGGGCAAAATCATCCTATATAGTGGAAACTAGAAGAGAGCAGTAGTAATAGCGCATATTTATTTGATAAAATAGATGTAAACTCTAAAGTGAGAGTCCATTCATAATGATAAAGGTACCATTTACCTTGGAGATTAAACATTTATGCACTCAGATTTATGTACTCATATAAACAAAGTAGTCATACATCGGAAGAGACACATTCTACGCAGCTCATTCATATTAAACTATGTGCACTTTTATATACTACTTTCAAAACTGGAAGTATCATTTGGACAGAAAACCTTAAAGGGATGTGTTTGATCTAGACTGCACTCTAGATCACATGAACCCTTAGATTCTATGGATACAGACCTTGGCACTCTGCTTAAACACATGTGAGGTCTTCTTCAGGAGGGATTGTGTATTATGCCACAGAGCATATATCAGTAAATTTAAGAAGTTTGAAACCACATCGGATATCTTTTCCTACTACAGTCATATGAAATTAGAATCTGATAATAGAGAAAAATTACTTGTGGAAGGTATTTTGAAAACTATAAATATGTGGAACTTGGAAATATGCTTCTAGCTATGATATCACAATCCTATAACCCTAGCAAATGAGTAACTGTATAAAGGTTACAGTTTAGTCTTCTGCTAGAGCAATTAATTCTCTTAATCATTGAGCCACTCTGCAGCCCCTGTGATATACTTTTAATGGATGAGGGAGTCGAGTGTATAAAAAACTCACTTCAGAGTAAAGATCAGGACCTGATAACTTCACTGGCAAATAATAGTAAACATTTAAAGAAGGTAAAACTTTAGCTTTTCTCAAAATCACGCAAAATGGGAAAACCTTCAAAATCAATTTAAGAATCCAGACATAGCCTGGCACAAAATCAGATGGGATTTTATAAGAAAATTATAGGCTAATATCCTGATGGATGTAGACACAAAAATCCTCATGCAATGATACACTTATATAATGCACATTACTTCCATCTGCAAGGACAAATGCACCAAACAACCGCTTCTCCTTCCAAGTGTCCCAGACGTCTCTGTCCTTGTGGTCTGTTTCTTTTTCAATGTTCTGCTTACTCCCTTTACTTTCCTTTTTCTGCTTGGTAATCAGCTTTTTCTACTCATGGCTTAGCCATTAGCTCCCAGTAATGCTCATCTTGTATTTTTATATGAATTGATACCTTCCTACACCATAGGATCTTATCTGTTTAAAAAAAATAGACCCTATATTGCATGAAATTATTCTTATACCCCAAGCGTTATCAAGGGATAAGCTATGTCTTAATTAGTCACTCATTAGCCATGTTATATTTTTATGTACTTTTCACAGAGGATTTTTTTTAAAGGATGAAGTATATCTCTTTTCTGCTTCTATCAGCATTTCATTTTCTCTGATATTTTCCCTAAAAGAATTATACAATGTAAACATGTATATTTTATATATCTTCATTTTATATATTAAATTTAAATATTGAAATGGCTATTTTGTTGGCAATTTATGTGTGTTCTTGTAATTATCAGGATATATTCCTATCATTTACTTGATACAGTAAAATAAATTGAGTGTGTATTGTTAGAGGACAGTTGATACTGATGAATTATTATACTTCTAGGTGTGGCTTGTAATGCCTACAGTTCCCATCTATTGCACTAATACTTTTGTAATGATTATTATAGAAAGGCTACTTGAATGCATTTTTACTTGGAATGTTTACTACAGCTGTATAATCACTTGGAAAGTAATTTTTATACTTGTCACAGTAGGCTGTCATTTTAAATAATTGTACTATACTGAAAAGCTAAGAGTTTAAAAAACATGAGTGTGATGATGTTTAGCCAGGGTTAATGTCAGGAAAGGAGAACTACAAGGGACAAAAGGAAGGATTTAAGAAGGGGTAAATAAATTTGTTATTTGTAAACATAGAAATGTCATAATTAAACCTACTATTTTGTAGACTTTGCACAAGCAGAATGGAAGAATGGATAGTGGAGGGGTACAGGGACAGGAAGACAGGTAGAAGAAGGGTAGGGAGGAGGGATGCGAGAGAGTGAGATGCTCACCTCCTAGAATGTTCCAAAGACTATTGTCTCTGAGAGCCACATGTCATTAGTAGCTTGCCAAATCATCTGAGAAGGCTGTATGATTAATTGTGTATTACTAGAAGTATTTAATTGGTCACATTTGTTCAATTCCCATATAAATTATGACAGGAAATTAATTTCAATTTTTGTTATTGAATATTTCTAAACTTTGAAAATGACAAATAAATCTAGTCTCTTCAAAATACATAGTTAAAGCTTAGAGTAATTTAAAACTTGTTTTTCTATTTTTTTATGAAATTTTTTACACTCCGTATTTTACCATCCTCCAACCACCCTCCTACTGTTTCACATACCTCTTCCCCATGCCCCTGTCTCCACGTGGGTGTTTCCACTCCCCACTCCACCTGACCTCTAAACTCCCTGGGGGCACCAGTCTCTTGAGGGTTAGGTGAATCATCTCTGAATGAACACAGACCTGGCAGTTCTCTACTGTATGTATGTTGGGGGGGGGGGGTTGTATCATCTGGTGTATGCTGTCTGTTTGGTGGTCCAGTGTTTGAGAGATCTCAGGGGTCCAGATTAATTGAGACTGCTGGTCCTCCTACAGGATTGCCTTTCTCCTCAGCTTCTTTCAGCCTTTCCTAATTCAACAACAGGATTCAGTTGCTTCTGTCCATTGGTTGGGTGCAAATATCTGCATCTGACTCTTTCAGCTGCTTGCTGGACACTTCAGAGGGCTGTCATAATAGGTTTCAAACAGGAAACCTTGAGAAATAGGAGGTTGGGCAGACCCTCCAGAATGCACTAGAGACCTGGGACTCAAAGGGAAGGACCTTAGATGAAATGCCTGACAATAGGGAGAGGGAACTTATAGAGCCCACCTCCAGCAAGAAGACTGGGAATCAAATGAGGGAGAGAAGGGTCATCCCACAGTCACACCTCTGACCCACCATTGTTCCTGTCTGAAAGAATTACAGGGATGGAAATGGAGAGGAGCCTGAGGAAAAGAAGGTCCAGCAATAGTCACAAAGTGGGATCCAGCTCACAGGGAGGTCCCAAGGCCTCACACTATTACTGAGGCAATGGAGTGCTCACAATTTATAACTTTTTAAGAAGAATCAGTCTGCGGTGTCTTAAATTAATGCAATTTTATTTTAACAACGAGTACCTGGTCTCTGACAGTCACTTTCACATACTATGTATCAAATTCTAATTATGGCTTTAAGGAATAATGGCATATCAAGAAAAAAATATGCTATGGGAGTTCTAATGTTAGAATGCTATTTTTAAGAGATAATTGAATTTACAAATATCATTGTTTATCTTTCATACTCTCAAATGACTTCACAAGTAAATCAAAACCCCTTACTTTAGATTACTATAATCTTTATAATTTTTCTACATGTGGTCTATGATTAATGAGGAGTATGAGGAAATTGTGCACTTCACAGAGAAGAGTGAAGAGCACACTTTTTTGAGTCTTAAAAAAATACGATTATAGAAGGAAGGTAACTGTGCTTCCTGTGAGATCATCTTTAACGAAATTAATTTTTTTTCTAAGCAATGAAGGAACATAATGTCAGAACACTTCAGGGTTGCTTGTATCTCTCTGTGAGATATGGGAAACCTTAGTGGTAACTCCAAGGGGGAGGCTTGTGAAGAGGTGTAACGAAACTTGGTAAATGTGACACTTGTTTTGTGGCTCTAGAATATTTCAAAGAAAGGATGTTTGGAGAAAATATTAATGATTTCTTAAATCCTATGTCAGTGAACTGGGCAATTTGGGAAGCAGGAAGAGAATGCCTAGAGTGTGCATTTTGTAAAGTAGGAAGATGAAGATGAGATAAAGTTGATACTGATGCCAAGGGTCCAATGGCCAGACCTTCCTTCTCCATCACCACACTATGAAGGGCAGAACTGGTGAGATCTGAAAGGTCTTTTTACCTGAGTGTTTAAGCTGAGTGTTTAGTCCAATGTTTCTAAAGCTGAGACCCTTTAATCCAGTTCCTCTGCCGACTCCCACCCAGAAAATTATATTCATTGCTACTACATCACTATAATATTTTTACTGATGTGAATCATATTGTAAATATCTGTTTTGAAAGTTTTTATTAACCCCTGTGAAAGGCTCAATTCCATTTTCACAGGTTGTGAACTGCTGGTTTAGAATCAAATAAAAAGAAGACACTTTCATTATGTCAAAAGACCCCAGATTAACATGGGCTGAGCTTATCCATTGTCCATTACAAGTGAACACTGCCACGTTTATTTTCAGAGTGTTGGAGGTCCCACTGCTCTGCGTTTGCCCATTCTGTGACTGACAAATAGAGGAGAGCTTCTAGTAAACAGAAAAGAAAGACAGAATAGTCCCTAATATTATCTGGAAATTGTGTTTATGATTATCATTTTTAAGAATTACTTTGGGGGCTGGAGAGATGGCTTAGTGGCTAAGAGAACTGGATGTTTTTGCAGAGGAACTCAGATCCCAACACTGAAAGGTGGGTTATAGTCACCCATACACAACACTAGTTCCAGGGGGATCCAACAGCCTCTTCTGGCCTTCCTGAGTACCAGCCATACATACATGCAAGAAAAAAGCCATACACCTACAGTAAAAGTAAATAAAATTTAAAAAGTCAATGAGTTATTTTAAAGTACCACTTTCATTCTTTGAGAAAAAAAATTCTGTGTAGTTTTCTCTTTTTAGGTGATAGTGAAGTAGACCTTTTGGATATAATGAAGGTGCTTTATAATTAGTTTCTAGTGAGCGCTTTGTGGGTGTAAAACATAAAACCACATTTTAAATAGAAATGTCTATGATATTCTCATTGTATATCAAGTGAGCTGTTTTCAAGAAAGTGAAGGTCTAACCAAAGGTTGATTAAGGGGCTAGGAATAAGCAGCATTGATAACAACAGCTCATCTCACCTGAATGATTTCATTCTGTATAATGTGGGAGGCTCATGGTTAGGCTTGATATACCCTTCTAGATCTTACCATCTCTCTGCTGTGAGGGAAGAGAACTGACAAGAAGAAGCTTTGCATCAGTCACAACTTCAATCCACCTCTATCAGACTGTAAGCTTTGTGTTCTTCCTAGGAAATGAGAATGGGACTTTTCATAGGCAGTCTTTGCCTTCATGAGCACAAGGCTCCAGTGAGTCCTTGAATGTACATCTATTCAATTGAGAATTGCAAAGAGAGCACACAAACATTTGCTGCTCTTAGTCATAGTTAGGTAAACATTCTTTGAACATTTGTTTCATAGCCCAGGGAAACTTTACTGAAGGGAGTAAATGTCATGTGAAAATGGTGAAGATGGAATTAAAAAAAAAAAAAGTATGTGTCCTAGTTCTGAAGAAGGCTTGAAGACCTGGAGCTATTCCTATAAAAAAGTTTTCAAAATATGTAAAAAATTCACAAAATCATCAACCCAGATGATTTTATTAATTTTTTGATCAGTTTACTTTTATAGGTAGGTGTGTATACATATCTCATATACATATGTGTTTCTGTACTCATAATTACACTTAACCTAATCTGGAACTAAATTAAGATCCTTATCCACATTCTCTGATTACACTTAAATAACCCTAACCAATTTAAATTAGATTTATTCTCTGAGAAACTAAAACATATAATAATAGAAACTTATTTCACTTTAAACCAGAAACCTCCAGTGGGAGATTTTACATAATTGACGTATGTATACATCTACTTGAAATAAATAATGAACCATTTTTTATCATTTTAATTTACATTTGTTAGGATTGTGGTATGTAGGCATTCTGTGTGTAGGTGTACATGCTATTGCTCATGCATGGAGATCAGAAAACAATCTGTGGTGAAAATGGTGAAGATGGAAGTAAATAAAAAAATAAGTATATGTCCTAGTTCTGAAGAAGGCTTGAAGACCTGGAGCTATTTTTGGAGGCAATCATAACTATTAATTTACCTCTTAGCACTGCTTTCATTGTGTCCCATAATTTTGGGTATGTTGTGCCTTAATTTTCATTAAATTCTAAAACGTCTCTAATTTCTATCTTTATTTTTTCCTTGACTAAGTTATCATTGAGTAGAGCATTGTTCATCTTTCATGGGCTTACTGTTGTTTTATTGTTTTTGAAGACTAGCCTTACTTAGTCCATGGTAATCTGATAGAATGAATGGGATTATTTCAGTCTTATTGTCTCTGTTGAGACGTGTTTTGTGACTCACTAAATGGTCAATTTTGGAGAAGGTACAATGAGGTGCTGAGAAGAAGGTGTATTCTTTTGTTTTAGGATGAAATGTTCTATAGATATCTGTTAAACCCATTTGGTTCATAATTTGTTAGTTCACTGTGTCTCTGTTTAATTTCTGATTCCATGATCTGTCCACTGATGAGAGAAGGGTGTTAATATCTCCCACTTTGCCTTTATCTGTTACCTGAACTTTTCCCTTACTGCTTTTTTTTTTTTTTTTTTTGGTTTTTCGTGACAGGGTTTCTCTGTGTAGCCCTGGCCTCGAACTCAGAAATCTGCCTGGCTCTGCCTCCCAAGTGCTAGGATTAAAGGTGTGCACTACCACACCCAGCATTCCTTATTATTATTATTATTATTATTATTATTATTATTATTATTATTATTATTATTATTATTTTGATTCAGTGTTTTGACTTTTATGTAACAGGAGAATTTTCCTTTCTGGTCCAATCTATTTGGAGTCTTTTATGCTTGTATGTTTATGAGCACCTCTTTCTTTAGGTTAGGGAAGTGTTCATCTCTAATTTTGTTGAAATTATTTGGCCTTTTATTTTGGGCCCTTTAATTGGTTGGCCATTGAATTTGGGAATCTTTGCTCTCGTTTATACCTATTATACTTAGGTTTGGTGTTCTACTTGTGTCCTGGATTTTCTAGATGTTTTGGTTTAAGAGCTTTTTGCATTTTGCATTTTCTTTGGCTGTTGTGTCAATGTTTTCTATGGTATCTTCTGCAGCTGAGATTCCCTCTTCTATCTCTTGTATTCTGTTGGTGATGCTTGCAGCTATGACTCCTGATCTCGTTCCTAGGTTTTCTGTCTCCAGGGTTGTCTCCCTTGGTGATTTCTTTATTGTTTCTGTTTCCATTTTTAGATCCTGGGTGGTTTTCTTCAATTCCTTCACCTATTTGTGTTCTCCTGTAATTCTTTAAGGGATTATTGTGTTTCTTCTTCAAGGGTTTCTACCTGTTTACCTGTGTTCTCCTGTATTTCTTTAAGGGAGTTATTAATTTTCTTCTCAAAGTCCCCTTTCATTATCATGTGATGTGATTTTAAATTTGAATCTTGCTTTTCTGGTGTGTTGGGCATTCAGGACTTGGTGTAATGGGAGAACTGAGTTGTGATGATGCCAAGTAGCCTTGGTTTTTGTTGCTTAGGTTCTTGTGTCTGCCTCTCTCCGTCTGGTTATTTCTGGTGTTAGTTGGATTTGAGGCCTCTGACTGGACCTTTTTCCTCCTGTTAGCCTGTGGGCCTGTGATCTTCAGTATGTGCACACTCCTGGGAGACCTTTTTCTCTGGGCAAGATTTGGGTGTGAACAGCTATTTCATAGTGTAAGTTCTCAGGCACAGATCACCTTTACTATTTCTGAAGATTGCCTTTGCAAACTTATATTTTGGGACTTTTTTGATATCTTTTAAATTTTAAGACAAACCATATATTTTCTGCAGAGGCTTGGCACAGAAAAATGCTTTATCACTTGCTACTACTATCGCAAAATATTGGATAGTTTGGTGTATTAAGTGATGTTTTAATTTTCTTTAATTTATTCCACATTCTTCTAAACTATCTAATAGATTGTCCTCAGTTCCTGAATTAGACTCTTCAAAACAGCTTTAAAATTAATTTCTATGGACATTGCTTGTGCTCACAGCCTTTTATTAATTTCACAATTTCTACTGTGTGAGAAGTCTCATCACCTCCCTTGGGTCCTCCATACAGCATTGCAAGGCCGATTTGAGTGTTGCCTAGCTGTGCAGTGATTTATGTGCTATGCCCCGTAAGAACCTGCCTCCATGATACCTCAGACTACTGTCACAGTTTATTTTCTTATAGCTTTGTACCTGACAGAAGCTATTGCTTCTTCAGACATGACAAAGGAGAGACAAAGCTTGTTCTTTTTAAGAGTCTTTATTTCAAAGGCTGCTCCCTTCACAGGCTGCTTATAAATAATACTGTATTCGCTTTTTCATATCCAGAGGACTCACTTCTTAGAAAGGGCTCAGTATTTATTGTAAAGGATCTCAGCACACTCTGCCAAGTCTCGGCTTGAAGGATTGACCGTTTTGCGAGCCTTTCCGAGTCTCCATCTATCTGCTAAGGCGGTTAGTAGGCTGCTTTGTGCTTTCTTCAGAAGTCTGCCCCCAAATAGGGTAGGGCTGTGTAAGGAATACACACTGGATCAAACTCTTAGTGACCTATCACCTGTCATCTGCTTTTTTTTTGTCAATTTTATTTCTCAGATTTTGTGTTGTTGCCTTGGTTGTATTTTTTTTCAAAAGGATTCAGGAATTATGTACCCTTATCCTATTCTTGTAAGATTCCATCATTGAATTTTTTGTTAATAGAATCAGCCATCATCATCAAAGGCCCTTCTGCGTCATAGTCATGGGCTCCACTTGGAGGACACCCTAGGTCCCTGTTCTTTCATGCTGTGCGGTTATTATGCTCCTTTCTGATTTTCATGCATCTCTAATAACATTATGTGTCTTCACACTTCTCTCATAATAATTCACACATTTTAGTTGCTGTTTTCTTTGATCAGTGGTTTCCAAAGTAGGTCAGATAAATTTCTATGGTGAATATTAAAATCCTTATTGAAGCTTTATTTTTCTCATACCTTTATGCTTTACTTTATTTTGTGAGGCTTGTACATTAAGACATGAATATATAAATTAAACTTCCATCTGAATATGATTTATATGACACATGTATGCCACATGAGCATATGTCCTTTACATTCCATCTTCATGAAGACAATATATTTCTAAACCATCTCACAGAGAATGACTTTCCTTCAGAGGATCCATACAAATTTACCTAAATGTGCATTTCCTCAGCTCCATAGGTTCAAAACTATTTAATTTATTTGATCTTCGGGGACCCATGATTTTATTTACCAGTACCACAGCATTATCTGTTAGAGTTTTGTATATTACCACACCAGTCCTGGTAGGACAACTATGCTAACACAGCCTTGGTTTACTAGGTGCCTGCTCTACAATCTGTTAACCAATAGGATGAGTACTATAGGAAATTGATAACAAATTTTTGTTAGAAATGTAGCAGCTCCACTTTCCAGGTTATTGTGGTTTGCTAACAATGAAGAGTATTCAAAACTTAAGTGTATTGATTCCCTTTAAAAAATGGTCTGTAGAACTCTGTTCTTCCAAGCTGGTGCAGTCTAATCAGCAGCTATACATACTAAGCCAATGTTAGAATTAGCTGTATACTAGACTTATCTGTTGGTTTACATGGAGGAGGGCAAGCATGTTTTTCCCCTCATTACTTCTTCATTATTTGTTTGACAAAGTGCTCAGTCTTGAAAACGGTATAAGTATAAAACCCTAAATAGGAGCAAGATAGATGGCACAGAGGAGAAAAGCACTTCCTGCTCTTGTAGAGGACCTGGGTTCAGTTCCCATCACCCACAAAGCTTCTCACAATTGCCAGTCACTCCAATTCTCTTTTATGCTTTCCCTATAATCCTGCACAAATGTGGTGTGTGTGTGTGTGTGTGTGTGCATATCCATACATATGCACAAACATACAAACATAAAATAAATAAGGAAATAACAAACATATTTCTCACTCTTAAAAATAATGCTTCTTAGTTTTGAAATCACAGCAGGCCAGGTCCTGGTATGTATCTGGTATCTGATATTGCACAGACAGGTACCTTGGGCAGACTGAACTGCCTGTAAGATTTCCAAGTAAGAATAAAACTATCTTTCTGTTTGGAAGATATTCATTGTTGTGTTATGCTCTTTTAGTAAAGGATTGAAATGTTAAATGTCCATTCAAATGAGCCTTCCTAACTATTCTCTTTCATACTAAGCAAAGAACTGTATTAACTTTTGCTTTAAATTTATTCCTCTGCTTCTTTAGCCTAGTCACCTGCAAAGAATGGGTTGCTGAAATGTAAATGTAAAATAAAAATGTAAAAAAGCAGCAGCAGCAAAGATCTGCAGTGTCCATTGAGCTTGGGCTTAAAAAAAAATCAGTGATCCAGACTTTAAGCAAAATTTATAAAAGCTGTTTTAATATATAACAGCAAATATCTTCCAAGTTTTATGTTCTTTAGATGAATTCTCTATAGTAGCCATTTCTCAACCTGTGGGTCACAACCTCTTTGGGGTCAAATGACCCTTTCAGAGAGGTAACCTAAGACCATCAGAAACACAAGTGTTTACATTCTGATTCCTAACAGTAGAAATTACAGTTATAAGTAGCAATGAAAACAATTTTATTCTTGGGGTCACCACAACATGAGGCATTGTATTAAAGACTCCTAGCATTAGGGAACTTTAGAAACATTGCTCTATAGGAAGTGGACTCTCTATTCTCATCATCCTTTCTAGTAGCCAAGTAGGGCATTTCCTTACTCAGAATGGGAAGAGCTATATTCAATCTCCTTCACATGGTTATACTGTATATAAGGATCTAGTTCACCACGTTGGCAAGCCTTTCTGCCAGATGCTTTCTCTCAGCATGTTTTGTTGTATGACAGAGAAGGTACTAGCTCTCTTTCATGCCCAAACTTTATAAATACTGCTCCTTGGTTTGTGATGCTCACTACTTCAATACCAGAGGCAATACTTATTGACCTGCCTTAAAGATAAGTGAAGGTTTTCTGGTAACCACCAGGTACTACATTCTTTTTTTTCTGTCAACAGTTCTTTTGCCACCAATGCATATTTGTACCATACCCTCAGGAAATTGTCATGATTTATGATAACTTCTTTTATCTCGGAGCAGAAATAAATTGATGAAGAGACTGGGACACATATTTAGGGATCTAGGTCAGAGCAGCTGAGATGAGGAATACAGAATCTCTTTAGCATGACTATATAAATACCACATTTAATCTAATGTACATGAACATATTTTATTACTTCAAGAAAATAATGACTAAAGTAAGAGAATGCAAATTGCCTCTGGAAGCTAAGCATTTGCATGCTAACAATTTATACTGTCAATTAAAGAATGGGAAAAACCATCTAAAATAGAAAACTAATAACTGAATTTTCACAATTGAAAAATTGAATAATATAGGCTGTTTAAGACCAACTCTAATTCATCTCTTGTCAAGCCAAATATGGGCACTTTTGTTGGCAAGTGTGTACAATGTGTGTCCTGGCTTAAATATAAGTAGTCATATCATAGTCGTAGCTTTAGTACTGGTGATTCATTTTAAATATTAAAATAATTGTCCTACTTTCCATTTATAAAATGAAAACAAGTACGCAGGTCAGAGAGGATTAAGGCATGGTAAGTAAGTAGAATTTCTACCTGAGATTCACCTGTCAGGTTCCTTGTCCTTGGAGAACAGGGAAGAGTCTGAGTCATGCTGTTGCATAGCCCTTTTTGTGCCCTATGTGAAGCTGCGACCAGGCTTAAGAAAAGAGAAAATGTGGAGGGTGAGAACTGCTTTAAGATTATCCTTAAATAAAATGTTCTCCCGTAATCAAAAGTAATAGTCCAGTCCAGAACTTGAGAATACAGCTGTTTTACATGAGAGGCTGAACTGACAGTTCCATTTCTGTGTAAGGTAGTCGTCACACATTCTTCTGTAAAAACTCAGTGAGCATCACCGAAGTCTTACCTGCCCTCACATGCTCTTTCCCAGACCCACCTTGCAGTCATTGGCAGATCTGCTTTCAAAGAATTTGCAAAATCTTTTTTTGTTACCTTGGAAACACACTTGAGCAAACACCATGTCTTTTTCACAGAATTCTCATGACTCTCATACCACACTTTTGCTGCACCGTTCTCCCAGAAGGAAAAAAAAGAGATGAGGTTCTCACTTTTACATAAAAGTAATGCCCTGATAAGATACTTTGTTTCATTTTGTTTTTCTTTTGTCTCTAAAAATCTTTCCATACTTCCCTCCTATACCTGGAATCTGCTGCCTTACTAGGTTTACAGGACACTACAGGACCTAATTCTTCTGTCTTCTGCATCAAGTTCTCTCATATGCTCGCTGGCTTCCTTGCAATTTTGCAAAACATAGCCTGGTATTTTTATCTTGTCAGCAATCTCCTTGACATCCTGCTTCTCTTACTCAGATCTACCCCTAAGTTACCCTGTTTTCTTACCTAGCTCGCTTCACCTCAGCTATAAACTGATTTGCCTCTGTGCTATTTTCTATTTTTTCCAACTCTCTGCCTTTGTTTTGCAGGTACTTGTCACTAACTACTCCTGTAGGTTTATTTTCACTCTCCTCCATAACCACAAAGTTTACTTTCAGAAGCACAGGGAGTTTTTGTTCTTTAGTACTCCTCTCTTGTCCACATCAATGCCTAGAAACAAAGAAGATGCTCAAAAAATATATGCTGAGGAAAGAACAAATAGAAAGGGAGACAGGAAGAAAGGATTTCTTCAAAGCTTACCTTTATGGCTCCTCTCCCTCTCTCTTTCTACCTTCTCTCCTTTCTCCCTGCCTTTCTACAATAAAACTCTAAAACCATAGACTGTCTCTGACCATCAAGGCCTGCAGTGCTTGAACAATGGGATAGGCTTTCTCCTAACTAGCTGCATCTAACCTTCCACCAGAAGGCCATCCTGTACTCCAGAGGGGCAGAGAAGCTGCTTATCTTTTGCCCTGGCATAGTAGATCTCCCGAGAGGCCTTCATACCATTGGGTGTTCAGAAGAGCAGTCAGGCTGTTGTTCTGTGTGAAGATATTCTCCATGGGGGTCTAAATGACTGTGGTTTCTGTTTCCCTGTGTGCATCAGAATTCCTGGAAGGCTTTCAGTTTGTTGGGTCAGTTGCCCTGCATGCCACAGATCTCCTGGGTGGTCTTCAGACTGTTGTGTCTGTTTCTCAGTAGCCCTGTGTACAGAGGAGCTCCTGGGATGCCTTCAAGCTATGATATATTCAGGGGAGCAGACAAGCTGGTGATCAGTTAGTTGCTTGCTCTGTTGCCTTGTGTGTAGCAGATCTCCTGGGATGCCAGTTGCCTTGTGTGCAGCAGATCTCTTTGGATGTCTCAGGCTGCAGTGTCAGTTGCCTGTGGGCAGTGGATCTCCTGGGATGCCTCAGGCTGGGATGTCAGTTACCCTGAGTGCAATGGATCTTCTGGGCTGGTTCAGGATATGGAGTCTTCAGAGGATCAGACTAGCTAGCAGTCTGCCCCAGCAGAAAGGACAGGGCAGAAAAGGAGGGGTATTCAGTGGGGGTGGGAGGTTGGGTGGTAATGCATTCCGGAGTCCACTGGGCTTCCAGAGACAGCTGTCTCTTCCTGAGGGTTCATACCAACTGCTCTGAGTGCAGCAGAACATCTGGACTGGTTCAATAGGACATACTTGTCCTATTTTTAATGAAGTAATTATGTATAATCTATTTGATTGAGGCTGGCTAAATACCATTCAAATCTAACATGGACTGACCTCTTCCTGCCACCAAGAGACTGGTAGCTATCTAAGATCACAGGTAAACTAAAAGGAAAATGGAACAATCTCATCCTAGGATAAATAATGTAACCTTGGGACTACTTCAAACAGGGAAGCTGAACGTGTAGTGCACTCAAAAGCTATTAAGATATCCCCCAACACACACACACACACACACACACACACACACACACACACACACACACACACACACACTGAAAGTTGCTCTGTAGTTCTGCTTTTCATCTCTAGAAATATACAAGGTGTGGCTCTACTACTGAAAATTTTATATCCATACAAAGATTTATTTCAATGTTGTAGTATATCAACCTTGAAATTTTTTTCTTCAGTTTACCACCTATATTATTTATGTCATAGCTACAATTATCTTTTAATAACTGTGTTGTTTCATGTCCATTTTGTATTTGTAAGAAATAAGGTACACATAAAACCTACATATACTAAAGTTTATGGACAACTTGAACATGTGCCCATAAATAAATATGCACCTTTTAATTCAGCATTTGCTCTACAAGTACTCCTTATAATGGGCGATTTTTTTTTTTTTGAGGTAAAGATGATGAAATTGCTCATTGTAACTCTTCCTTTCATTAGAGGAGTTGGGCCCTTGTGTTGTGATCACCTTGGTTGAGGAAAGGAAGGAGGCAAGAAAATGTGCAGCAAGCTGCTCTGGTCTTTTGCCCCCATAGAAGGCTCTGGAATACCATCTTGAGGTTTTCTGGGAGAAGGCAGGAGCATTGGCTCAATCCAAGTGAAGAAACTTAAAGTTTCTCAACAAATATATTATAACCATATACATAGTTATTAGGTATATACACATTATAGATAATGTGTAATTGGGAACTCAAAGTTGTCATTGCTCAATACATCCTGCTTTAAATGTTTACAAAATATTTGACCACATTTGTGATAGTTTGTATATGCTTGGCTCAGGGAGTGGCACTATTTGGAGGTGTGGCCTTGTTGGAATAGGTGTGTTGCCATGGATGTGGACTTTAAGACCCTACTTGTAGCTGCCTGGAAGTGAATATTCTGCCACAGCCTTCAGAATTAGATACCAAACACTCAGCTCTGCCTGCACCATGCCTGACCATGCTCCTGCCTTGATGATAATGGACTGAACCTCTGAACCTGTAAGCCAGCCCCAATTAAATGCCCTTATATGGACTATAAAACAGCTATTAAAAAACAATGACTTCATGAAATTCCTAGGCAAATAGATGGAGCTACAAAATATTATCATGAGAGTGGTAATCCAGTCACAAAAGAACACACACGGTATGCACTCACCGATAAGTGAATGTTAACCCCAAAACTCTGAATAACCAAAATACAATTCACAGATCTCATGAAGCTCAAGAAGCAGGAAGACCAAAGTGTGGATACTTTGGTTCTTCTTAGAAGGGGGAACAAAATACTCATGGGAGCAAATAAGGAGACAAAGTGTGAAGCAGAGAGTGAAGGAAAGGCCATCCAGAGACTGCCCCACCTGGGAATCCATCCCATATCGTCACCGAACACAAACACTATTGCGGATGCCAAGAAGTGCTTGAAGAGAAGAGCCTGATACAGCTGTATCCTGAGAGGCTCTGCCAGATCCTGACATACAGAGGCAGAAGCTTATAGACAACCATTGGACTGAGCACAGGATCCCCAATGGAGGAGTTAGAGAAAGGACTGAAGGATCTGAAGGGATTTGCAATCCCATAGAAAGAACAACATTAACCAACCAGACCCCCCAGAGCTTCCAGAGACTAAGCCACCAACCAAAGAATACACATGGAGGGACCCATGGCTCCAGCTACATATGTAGCAGAGGATGGCCTTGCTGGGCATCAATGGGAGGAGAGGCCTTTGATCATGTGAAGGCTCGATGGCCCAGTGTAGGGAAATGCCAGGGCTGGGAGGCAGGAGTGGGTGGGTTGAGGAATACAGACATTAAAGGAGGGGGAGTGGGGATGGAATGTGGGTTTCTAGGGATGGAAACTGGGAAAGTGGATAACATTTGAAATGTAAATAAAGAAAATATCTAAAAAGAGAAAAAAAAAGACAAAAACCAAAAAGTTGTACCAGAAAAAAAAAAAAAGAGTTGTTTTGCTGCTCATGGTGTCTGTTCATAGCAGTAAAACCCTAACTAAGACAATATTTGATCCTCCAATAATTGATTTCTGTGAAGGAAAATACATTTTTCCCAAATCTCAGAGTAAACACAAGCAGTTTTATTATTATATTTATTATTATAGTTTTATTTATTATTATATCTTCTGTTGCTGTGATAAAACACTGACCAAAAGCAACTTTCACTTCTTCCTGATCACATCCGCTCTTTGAAGAAGCAAGTCAGGAACCAGGTGGTAGGAACTGAAGCAGAGAAAGTGGAGGTCTGCTGCTTCTTGGCTTGCTCTCTTCCTCACTGTTCATCTTCTTTGCTTATACAACTCAGACTTACCTACCTAGGGGATGGTGCTGCCGAAGGTAAGCTGGACCCTCCTCTGTCAATTAGCAACTGAAGAACTGTTCCCAAAGGCACCTTCATAGGAAAATCTGGCAGAAGCAGTTCCTCACTTAAGGTTTCATTTTTCCAGGTATCTAATTTGTGTCTGACACAACCTACCCAGCACAGGGGTATTTATCAAGTCCTTTGCGAGCTCATTAGCGTGATCTTTCATTGAATAACAATTAAAAACGAGATGATTAACGTTTCAAGTCGGACCCGATGAGGCTGAGGAGAGCAAAGGTTTAGGTTACCTTGTCCTTTTTTCTTTTGAATCTGGGATGTGATCCATGTTGGTTTATTTCCAAATTTGCTGGGAGACTTGATTATTGTTAGCAGATTATTGTACAAACTTGGGCTCTATTAATAACCTGGCATCTAGAGTGACACCTTTAGTGATATTTGCATTTAGACTATATAAACAGTGAATCCCCCAGAAAGATATCTGAAAGAAAAAAAAACCTGAAAAGCTATAGGTTTTACAAAATTAAGTTTTTAAAAAAGAAGGGAATATTAATAGAACAGCCTGAAGCCTATGAGTCACCTTACATACAACCCTGCTTGAATGTAGGACAGTGAGTTTTCTTTTTTTTTTTTTTTTTTTTTTTTTTTTTTNTGAATATGGGATGGATCCCCAGGTGGGACAGTCTCTGGGTGGCCTTTCCTTCAGAATCTGCTCCACACATTTTCTCCGTATTTCCTACTGTGAGTATTTTGTTCACCCTTCTAAAAAGCACTGAAGCATCCACATTTTGGTCTTCCTTCTTCTTAGGCTTCATATGGTCTGTGTTTTCGCTAATCTGTTTTTTTTTTTTTTTCCTTTTCAGATGAATTTGGAATTGCTCTTTCCATGTGTTTCAAGAATTGTGTTGGGATTTTGATGGGGATTACACTGAATATAAAGATTGCCTTTGGTAGGATGGTCACTCTTACTGTATTAATTCTGCCAATTCATGAGCATAGGAGATCTCTCCATTTTCTGAGATCTTCTTTGATTGTCATACAGGTCTTTTCCTTTTTTGTTTAGAGTTACTCTAAGACATTTTATATTATTTGTGGTTATTGTGAAGGGAGTTGTTTTCCTAATTACTTTCTCAACCTATTTATCATTTGTCTAAAGAAGGGTAGTGATTTATTTGTGTTAATTTTAGATCCAGCCACTTTGCTTATCAGCTGGAAAAGTTCTCTGGTAGAATTTTGAGGTTGCTTATGTATACTATCATATTATCTACAAATACCTTTATTTCTTCTCTACCAATTTGTATCCCCTTGATCCCTTTTTGATGTCTTACTCTTCTAGCTAGCACTTCAAGTCCTATACTGAATAGATAGGGAGATAGTGGGCATCCTTGTCTTGTTCCCAATTTAGGTCAGATTGCTTCAAGTATGTCACATTTAATTTGATAGTGGCTGTTGGTTTTCCATAAATTGCTTTTATTATATTTAGGTATGGGCCTTGAATTCCTGAACTCTCCAATACTTTTAACATGAAGGGGTGTTGTATTTTGTCAAATGATTTTTCTGCACCTAAGGACTTGATCATGTGATTTTTTTTTTCTTTTAGTTTGTTTATATAGTGGATTACATTAGTGGATGTTCATATATCAAACTAACCTTCCATCCCTGGGATAAAGCCTACTTGATTGGCTAAATGATAGTTTTGATATGTTCTTGGACTCGGTTTGTGAGAATTTTATTGAGTAATTTTACATCAATACTCATAAGCAAGATTGGTTTGAAGTTCTCTTCTTTAGTTGAGTCCTTGTGTGATTTAGGTATCAGAGTAATTATGACTTCATAGAATGAATTAGGTATTGTTCCCTCTGTCTCTATTTTATGGAATAGTTTGAAGAATATTAGTATCAGGTCTTCTTTAAAGGTCTGGTGGAATTCTGCACTAAATCCATGTGGTTGGTCCTGGGCTTTCTTTAGTTGGGAGGTTTCTAATGACTTCTATTTCCTTGTGCAATATGGGCTGGTTTAGATAGTTTACCTACTCTTGATTTAACTTGGTAGATAGTATCTGTTTAGAAAGACATCCATTTCATCTAGATTTTATAGTTTTGTTGAGGTTAGACTTTATTGTTGGATCTGATTATTTTCTCTTTTCTGATTTTGTTAATTTGGATACTGACTCTGGTCCCTTTAGTTAGTTTGACTAGGGATTTATCTATCTTGTTGATTCTCTCAAAGAACCGGCTTTTGGTTTTGTTGACTTTTTATATTGTTGTCTTGTTTTTATTTGGTTGATTTTTTTCCGTGAGTTTGACTATTTGCTACCTTCTTTTCTTCTTGGGTGAGTTTGTTCTTTTTACTCTAGAGCTCTTAGTTGTGCTGTTAAGCTGTTAGTATAAGATCTCTCCAGTTTCTTTACCAGGGCACTTAGTGCTATAAATTTTCCTCTTAGCACTGCTTTCATTGTATCCCGTAAGTTTGTGTATGGTGTGTCAATATTTTCATTAAATTCCAGGAAGTCTTAACTTTCTTTATGTCTTCCCTGATGAAGTTATTGAGTAGAGAATTGTTCAGTTTCATGTGTATATGGTCTTTTTGTTGGTTTTGCTACCAGTTTTAGACCATGGTGATTTGCTAGGATACATGGAATTGTGTCTCAGAATTGAGACTTTCTCTTGGTGGATTTTCCCTTTGATGAATATGAAGTGTCCTTCCTCATCACACTTGGTAACTTTGGGTTGAAAGTGTATTTTATTAGATATTAGAATGGCAACTCCAGCTTGTTTCCTGGAGCCATTTACTTGGAAGAACTTTTTCCATCCTTTTAGTCTGAGATAGTTCCTATCTTTGTAATTGAGGTTTGTTTCTTGTATGTAGCAAAATGCTGAATCTCATTTGCATATCCAGTCGTTAGGTTATGTCTTTTGATAGATGAGGTGAGTCCATTAATATTGAGAGATAGTAAAGGCAGATAACTGTTGGTTCCTGACAGGTTTGCTTTTGTGGGTGGCTTTATGTGCTTGTGGTTCTCTCCTTTACTGTTTGTTTTGACATGCTAAATATCTTGTCTTTTCTTTGGTGTAGGTACCTTCCTTGTGTTGGAGTTTTCCTTCTAGGATCTTCTGTAGAGTTGGATTGGTAGATAGATAGATACTGTTTGAATTTGGTTTTGTTCTGGAATATTTTGTTTTCTCCATCTATGTTGATTGAAAGTTTTCCTGGGTATAGTAGTCTGGGATGGCATTTGTGTTCTCTGCGTCTGCATGTCTTCTGACTAGGAGGTTTTTATGTTTTGAACTTTTTCTGACAGTTGTGTCAGTCTCTTCTATGCTATCTTCTACACCTGAAATTCTCTCCGCTATCACTTGTATTGTGTTGGTGATACTTTTATTTGTAATTCCTGACCTTTTTCCTATGTTTTTCATTTCCAGGTTTGCTTCCATTTGTGTTTCTTTTATCATTTCTACTTCTACTTTTATGTCTTGGATCAATTCCTTATTCAATTCCTTTCCCTGTTTACCTGTGTTTTTCTGTATTTCTTTCAGTAAGTTATTGATACTCTCAAAGCACTCTATTATCTTCATGAGATAGGATTTTATGTTTAGCTTCCTGATTTTCAGATGTGTTGGTGTATTCAGGGCTTGCTGTGATGGGAGAAGTGGATTCTGATGATGCCCACATATATTGGCTTCTGTTGCTTATGGTCTTGCTCTTGCCTCTCACCTTTCTACATCTGGTTGTCCCTGGTGTTTGCTGGTCTGGGTGACTCTGTCTGGAGTATGTCTCTTTTGTTCCTGGGTTGCTTCAACTATAACCAATCATTTGTGCAGCCTTTCAACTGGGGCTCTTCAGGAGGCAGAATAGCTGCTGATCTGTTGCCCTGGGTGTTGTAGAACTCCTGGGAAGTCTTTAGACTGTTGGGTCTTCAAAGGAACAGTCAAGCTCTTGTCCTGTGTGAACATGTTTCCAGGGGGCTACAGACTGTGGTTTCTTTTTCCCCATGTGCAGCCGAACTCCTCAGAGGCTTTCAGTCTGTGCTGTCAGTTTCCCAACTGTTTTGAGTGCAAGGGATCTTCTGTGATGGCTTGGGATATGGTATCTTCAGGGGAGCAGACCAGCTAGCAATATGCCCCAGAAGAAAGGACCAGGCAGAAGGGGAGTAATATTCTGGGGGCGAGAGTTTTGGTAGGTGATGGGTTCCAAGTCCCTCACAGGTCTGCAACTTGGTGGGGACCATTCTTACTATCTACTCTGAGTGCAGCGGATCCTCTAGTATGGTTCAGGATATGATGTCTTCAGGGGAGCAGACCAGCTGTCTGATTCTTCACTTTTAATAAAGCTAGAATAACAATATCTTAATTATTCATAGTTTATTCACATTTTCATTCTCCATGGGTTTTATCTAATAGTCTTTTGGGTATATATGTATATACCAAAGAAATACAAATGACTCAGATTTCCAAGAGACAGTGTAAGGGCTTGTGGGGAGGCATTTTCTTGCTAGTACTGTAGTTATCCAATGCTTTGAAATGTGATATGTCTTTAGTTCTCTACCAGCACCCCTCCTTGTGTTAGACTGAATGATTTACATGGTGTTTTGCCTTTTGATTCTTGAATGATTCTGAATGTCTGATCTAAGTCAATATCTATCACATTATGAACATTGAATAAGACCAACATCTGTAACATTGTGGACATTGAATGAGAGCTCAGATGGCTTTTCAATTAACCTTAAACACAATAATGACTCACTCACCATAAGAAAGAGAGGAGTGGGCATAACTCTAGCCCTAATGGATAAAGGTAATACAATGTTAATGTAGAATATTCCAGCAGGACAGCACTTTGTCAGTTTGTATTATTTGAAGTTATGTTATAAGTTTGTACATAGTTCTAAGAAAAATCCTTTTCGCTCCCAGGCAGGGTGTCATATTTGTGTGATCCTAGCATTGTGAGGTTGTATAGAAAGAGGAATTCCTTGGGAGGCAGAGGCAGGTGGATTTCTGAGTTTGAGGCCAGCCTGGTCTACAGAGTGAGTTCCAGGACAGCCAGGACTACACAGAGAAACCCTGTCTTGACAAACAAACAAACAAACAAACAAACAAACAAACAAACAAAAGAAAGAGGAATTCACAGTCAGCTGGGGTTATGTAACATGCTGTTACAATAAAAAAGCAAAATAGTACAAAACAGACCCTTTGCTAATAGAAGACTTAATAAAATCACTTAAACGAAAACAAATTCCAAACCAGTATTTAGAATTCTAGTTACAATTGAAGGTAGAATTAAAAGTATGCATCTTGGAAAGATAGTCAAAGTTGCTCTGGAAGTGAAATGAGCAGCTATGTGTCTGTGTGTTTTGTTCTTGTTTATTGTTTCTTTTCATTCAAAAAAGCCATTTACTTATAGAAAGGGACCTTAGAGTCAAATAGCATTTTGCCTTCCTATCTAGCACACAGGACAGTTTAATTAAATGGCATTCTTCCTTCTTCTCTAGTGCGCAGGGCAGCTTCTGAGACTAATTCTCTCCTTGTTCTGTTTGTTGGTCTTTACTGTCTCCATCCAGGTCCTGCTGTGTTCCTGAGGTGCTGCACCAGCAGCTGATTTTCCTGCTTTGTAAACTAAAATGATTTTTCAATAGTACAAATGTCAGGTAGATTGGACCAGAAGCTCTAGGCATGTTTTCCAGCACAGTGATTGTAATTAACAATACATTATTTTCTTGAAAAATTCTAAGGGTGGTTGTAAAGTCTCATGAAAAGAAACAAAGAAACAAGCAAAAACGAAGACTAGTCAAATCATAGGGTAGATTTTTGTCAAACATATTATGAATGATAATTACATATGTTTTAATTCATCAATTTAAAGATTAAAAGGATAACAGAGTCTTCATTACTACTGGAATAACATATATTGTATTGACAATTCATGGACAAAGTATTTTGACTGTAAAAGCTAACTCCGGTGTTAGCCACAAAAGAGTGATTTTTAATTTCTAGACCCACCTTCCCTCAGTGTTATGGCAGCTATCCATGACTACTCTATATGATTGGAATTTGTGTACAACCCAGACATATTGCATTACTAGCACATAACTGTTTTGGTCTGCTAAAAAAATGTCTGGACCAGTAATGTGTACATCAGAAGCAGGTAATTTTGTAACTAAAATTCCATTTTTGTGTCTTCTAAGACATAAAAGGTTCTCTATACGATCTGCTAGGATATAGATACATTTTACTAAGAGTATCCCAATCTTTGCTATGCATCAAAGATTCAATTTTACAGTCTTTTTTAGGAGTCTAGTTTTGTATTGGTATTTTTATAATTTTCAATATCCTGATATTATTGTATACTAAGTTTCATTCTGCTATGGCAACTATATCTACAACTTAATTATTATTCACTCTACACAATTTCTTTAGTGACCAACATATGTAGATGCATTGAAGAGGCTCTCACTAGAAATTCAAAGTGTGTATGGGAAATACAAACAAATTTATAGAGGAAACAAGGAAAATGTGAATAACATAATTTATTAAAAGACATTTCCTATACCCAAGCTTAGGCTTATGACTTGAAATGCTAAGTGAAATGATAGTTACCATAAAACTGACTTGTGAAGCATCATTGTTTTCTTGGTTAGTCATACAACACAGAGTGTGTCACCCAATGATAAAGCTAGAAAATTAAAGGTAGTATTTCTGCTACAAATTTTCCCAATGAGACCATGTTCTACTAATACAAACCAGTTCCCATTGCTGTTCTTAGGACTCAGAGACTTGGAGTCATGCCTGGAAAAATGCATCAGAAGCATTCTGTAAGATTAGAGACAAAATGTATTACTACTACATTATTAGAAAATTCAGTGAAATTTTGATTTTCTTGAATTTTAAAAGAGGCAGTTTTCAGTAGTAGCTCGAGTAGCAATTACAGACTTTATTCATTTTTATATTCATTCAAATATTTTTTAAAAAGTTTGTTGTATTTCCCTTTATCAGTTTCCATGTTTTTCTGATGCACTGCATTTATCTTTTAGTCAATTCTAAAAAGTCTCCCCAATGATCCGTACCTGTGGACTACTTATTAATATGCAGGAGGTGATCGTTATGCACACTAATAATGTATGAGATATGATGGTGCAGTATAACATACATCTTTTCCTGTTACCATGAACAATACTAAGAAAGGTATTTTGTAAGCGTGTTACATTACTCTAGCAGGTGTTTTAGCATTAGCAACTCATTCTGCCTTCTAAAGTGAATCTAGGAGTGTTCTATCAGACTTAATTTGTTTGTCTAATTATAATGCATTGATCTTAATATGCAAGTTTAGAGCAAAAGATGGTATAGGGCACAGCTATATGCTGTCCATCACTCTGACCTGAGAATTTTCCTTACTTTTTTAGTGACCTCAGCTTGATTAAAGCCAGATTCTTGACCACTCTAGGGGAAAAAAATTCAGACCAAACCAATGAGAAGCAGAATTAGAACTTAGTTAAGCTAAAGTAGATGTTCAATAGAGCATGGATATGGACTTCTCAAAGGAGATTCTGGCCTCTCAAAATGATGACTATGTGTAGAGTTTTATGGAGCTTTTAGAATGTCATTGTTCTTTAAGACCTTAGGAACCCTTTTCTTTTTTTTATCTCTCTTTCCTGTATGATGATTAAATTATAGGGTAGTTATGGAGGTATCTTGGATCTGATTTCAATCTAATGAAAGCAGGTCCAAGTAGGTTAAGCAAGGTTTAAGGGTACATCCTTGATGTTTCTGGCAAGATTCTTAGTAAAGGAAGGTTTGAAGCTGGAAAAGGAGGAAGGTATTGAAGAAGTGTTAATTGTTTCAGTTCCTGATTCCTAGATGGTGAGAGTCTTCAGCCACACCTTATGAATAGAGTTCTTCTTTCACTTTTGGTTCCTGTGTCTTTATAATTCCCCGTTTACATAATTTGACCTCCATGATTTACACCTTTCCTCCAATTGCTTAATTGCTTTTGATGAATAACACTTGAGCATCACATGTATAGCATAGCAAAATTTATAGAATACTTAAATATATATTAATATAATAAATATAATATATAAATAATAAAAAATATAATAAATATAATATATATTTAAATATAATATAGTATATATTAAATATGTACTCTATATATGCTATTATGTGTGTATATATATATATATATATATATATATATATATTTTTTTTTTTTTTTCTTTTGCTGGTTTTGATACAAGTCCAATATATGCTAGTATGGCCTGCAAACCTCCAGTGTAGCCAAAGATAATCTTGAACTTCTGGGCTTATTGTCTCCATGTCCAGAGTGCTAGGATTTACAGATATGTACCACCAAAATTGAAAAGAGGACTTCACAGGCAGTAAACATGAACCTGAACTATTAAGCTCCATCCTCAGCTTAACCCTTCCTATTGAGAATTGCTGAAAATTGAACTAAGGAACCAAGTGACCTTGAGTAAGAAGCTAGTTGTAGTGTCAGATTATGAACTAATTATTCCTACTTAAAAGTACTGTTTTTAACTCATATGAACATATATTATTTATGCATATTTATGTTAATTTCTATATTTTTCTGCAGCATTGAAACATTGCACCCAATAGGTCAAGATGAGTCAGTATTGTTTTCTTCAAGTTTCATTTGTTTAGAATGTTTTCTGTAATGTAAAAGAAAGAGGACATTGGAGCAGAAAGCTCCTGCTTTCTGTTAATAACTGCTCTTAGACAATAAAGTGCAGAAAGTTTTTTGATAGACCATAGCAAGGGATGCCACAGAGACCAAGGTTTGTGCTTCAGGGGCCTAGTCATTGCCAGTACAGCTCTATGTGCTGGCACCATCTGCCTCACAGCTGAAAATAATTAAATGTCACAAGTAACAGGCCTCCCCACTTTCTGGCTTTCACTAAGCAAGTTTACCGGCACCATTGAGCTGATTCCTCAGTTAGTAATGTAGTACAGGCTGCCAGTTAACCTGTGAAGTTGAGTGACTCCTTAGGTTAGAACACAGGCCCATGGATATCTAAAGTATTAATAATATATTTCAATTAGGAATTTCTTAATTTTTTTCTAAAGAGCTAGTTTTCTACTGAATTTTATTAGCAATCATCAATGAATACCAACTTGACATAGACCAGAGAAAGACACACTATTGCTTTGTTTTACCTGGCCTGTATTGGCAAAGAAACAATCAAAGACGTGCTTAAGTACGCAGTCACTATGTTAGTCTGCTGAGTGAGCACATTTGTGCAGTGTTAAAGGAATGAGCTCTGGCTGGGTATTACAGCATATGGTTTGCATTATGAGAGCAGGATCATAAAATAAAACGAAGGGACAAGCGTAGCATTGGAAACGTAAGAGAACACAGTGTTTGTTTTTCTTTAAAAGTAGAGTTGTGCTTTTTCCCTCTATCAAAACAGGATTTCTTTGAGATGGTGCCTGTACTGTGTTTCCCTATCCTGATGGTTTAAGAATTTAATACATATTTTCCAGCTCATAAAATGTATTTGGACCAATATTTAGATAATTGAAAAATGCTGATTTTACTCAAGGCCAAGTAGATCAAGGAACTCCACATAAAACCAGACACACTAAATCTATTAGAAGAGAAAATGGGGAAGAGCCTCGAACACATGGGCACAGGGGAAATTTTCCTGAACAGAATACCAATGGCTTATGCTCTAAGATCAAGAGTTGACAAATGGAACCTCATAAAATTACAAAGCTTCTGTAAGGCAAAGGACACTGTCAATAGGACAAAATGGCAACCATCAGATTAGGAAAAGATCTCTACCAATCCTACATCTGATAAAGGGCTACTATCCAATATATACAAAGAACTCAAGAAGTTAGGCTCCAGAGAACCAAATAACCATATTTAAAAATGGGAAACAGAACTAAACAAAGAATTCTCATCTGAGGACACTCAAATGGCCTAGAAGAACCTAAAGAAACATTCAACGTGCTTAGTCATCAGGGAAATGCAAGTCAAAATGACCCAGAGATTTCTACCTTACACCAGTCAGAATGGCTGAGAACAAAAAACTCAGGTGACAGCAGATGCTTAGGAGGATGTGGAGAAAGAGGAACACTACTCCATTGCTGGTGGGATTGCAAGCTGGTAAAACCACTCTGGAAATCAGTGTGGCAGTTCCTCAGAAAATTGGAAATAGTACTACCAGAGGACCCAGCTATACCACTCCTGGGCATATACCCAAAAGATGCTCCAACATGTAATAAGGACATATGTTCCACTATGTTCTTAGTGGTCATATTGATGATAACCAGAAGCTGGAAACTACCCAGATATCCCTCAACAGAGGAATGGATACAGAAAATATGGCATATTTATATTTATACAATGGAATACTACTCACCTGCTAAAAACAATGACTTCTTGAAATTCTCTGTAAAATGGATGTTTCTAAAAAATCATCCTGAATAAGGTAACTCAGTCACAAAAGAACACATTTGTTATGTACTCACTGGTAAGTGGATATTAGGCAAAGAGCGTGGAATACCCATGATACAAGTCACGGACCACATGAAGCTCAAGAGGAAGACCAAAGAGAAGTGTATGCTTCCCTCCTTCTTAGAAGGGAAAACAAAATAATCATGGGAAGTAGAGAGTGGGAGGCACTTGGTAGGAAGAGAAGAGGGGGAAGAGAGAAAGAGGGGCAGAATTAGGTATGGGAGGAGATGGAGGAGATGTACAGAGGGTCACAAAATTGAACAGAGGTGTGTAGCAATAGGGGATGGGGAACTTGGGGGTAATAACCAGAAAGTTCCAGATTCCAGGAAAGCAAGAGCCTCCCAGGACCCCACAAGGATGACATTAACTGAAATACTCCACAAAGAGGAGATGGGAACCTGTCCAGACCATATCCAGAGGTTAGGCATATTCCCTGGTAGAGGAACGGGGTCACCCACCCTTCTCCAAAATTTCAACCCAGAATTTCTCCTGTTTAATGAAAATAAAGTGACAAAGAGTGGAAAAGAGACTGAAGGAAAGAGACTGGCCTACCTGGGGATCCATCCCAAAAGCAGACACCAAACCCAGACAGTATTGCTGATGCCAAGAAGTTCCTGCTAACAGGAGCCTGATACAGCTGTCTCCTGAGAGGCTCTGCCAGATCCTGACTAATACAGATGCAGATGCTCATAGCCACCCATCAGACTGAGCAAAGGGACCCCAATGGAGGAGTTAGGGGAAAGACTGAAGGAGCTGAAGGGGCCTTATCTGGCATCAGTGGGAGGGGAGGTCCTTGGTCCTATGAAGGCTTGATGCCCCAGAGTAGAGAAATGCTAGTGAGGTGAGGCAAGAGTGGGTGGGTGGTTGGGGAGCACCCTCATAAAAGCTGGGAAAGTAGAGAAGCGATAGATGGTTTGCAGAGCAGAACCAGGAAAGGGGATAACATTTGAAATGTAAATAAGTAAAATATCTAATTTAAAATGCTTATTTTAATTTGTACTCCTTTATATAGTTACCATTCTCTTTATTACTATCATAATTACAAATACATTGCTTTAAGGTGTATTTGCTTCTCCTTTCTAAACAAATTCATTGGGAATTTATATCTTAAAACCATCTTCACAGTTTACTCTTACCCCTGAGTGCTGTGCTGGAGTAAACTATGAGAAAATAGAACATATTTTCAGTTGTATTGACAAAATTTGTATATAACTTGTTTAGTTTGAATCTGTGAGGAGAATGCATCTGTGATATTCATACAGTAAATTAACATTCTAGTTTAAAAGCTAGCACTGGGTTAGGCAGATAGCTCAGTGAGTAAAGTGCTTGCTGTACAATCATGAGAACACAAGCTTAAATCCTCAGAGTTCACTTAAAGTAAAGTGCTTGCTGTACAATCATGAGAACACAAGCTTAAATCCTCAGAGTTCACTTAAAGTTGGGTGTGCATGCATGCTTTGTTGATCCTCATATAACCGTGTGAGCCAAAGTCAAAAGAATGTCTGAATCCCAGCCCAGAAACTGTCATGTATACAATATACATACATGAATCCAAATAGACCTGTCTCAAACAATGTGGAAGATGAGGCCTGAAACTGGAAATTGTCCTCTGACCTACACATATGTGCTGTGTTACCCACATACCTGAACTTAAACATGTAAGCGTGCATACGCATACAAATACAAATATCCAAAATGAGAATGAAAAGTTAACATTACTTTATGACTTTAAATATACATATAGGCACAATATTACTCTAGCAGCAGATAGAAAGTTTTAAAGTAATGGCTTATGGTTTTAAAGTAATGGTGGTAATGAATTGCTTATAATATTTGTAATGAAATGCTTACAATGAATTGCTTTGAAATATTTTTGAAACTTTGGATCATTAAAGATTGCTATATTCATGACAGTAAATATTTTCTAATATTACATACAGTCTCCTGAGGAGAAGAACATTAGAGACAATCAATTCTGCTACTCCAGCCTGATTTTCTTTTGCCTATTTGCTTGCCATTACGTGTGAAGAAAGTGCTTTGTGATTGCTCTTTTGTATGTGAACTCTCAGTGTCCAGAAGCCATTGTGTGCTCCACAGTTAAATAGCTGATTGAGTAAGCTTTTCACATCCTAATCACATCCTAATCACTAGCTCCAAAATACAGAAAGCCTCATGGAATTTCTCTTGAGTGCAGTTTTATGGTATAAAATTTAAACTAAAGAGATAGATAGATGAAGTTAACCTACCTTTTGAGAAATCCTAAACCATGTTTTAACTGGGTATTGTCCTTTTCTTGAACAACTCTCACCGACAAGGCTTATGTTTAAATTGATGTTGAAACATTTTTTGTTAAAAATGTTTACTTTTGTTTTGACAATTTCATATGATTTTATAATACCTTCTGAATATTTCCTACACATCTTCTCTTAAATCTAGGATGTGAAACCATACCTGTCCTGTTATCAAATTCATGATTTTTGGTTTATTTTGTAACCCATAAAATGCCCTCCATTAAAAAAAAAAAAGAAAAAAAAGAAAGAAAAGAAAAGACAAAAAGAAAGGAGAGGAAAAGTATACTCATATAACCTAGCCCAAGATGACCTCCCTCCACTGTGCCAACATTAGATGAAACAAACAAACAAACAAACAAACAAACAAAACAAAACACCTCAAAAAAAACTGTGGTTAATTTTGGCCATATCTGTGAAACTTTCCAACTCAAATCATTTAAGTATATTTTGTTACATTTATCTTCTGCAATTCCCACAATGTAACTTTCTAGAGGTTGTATAGGAAGAAGGGCATTTCTGTGTGTCTAACACAATGAACAGAATTAGTTTATTGTAGCTGTTTGTATTATGTTTGTATAATGTTAATTATGTTCCCAAAAGAACTGTAAGAGAGGATCTGTACATAGCTTCTGGGAACTTGCCCCCAGTTGGTTCTGATTGATAAATAAAAATGCCAACAATCAATAGCTGGGGAGGACTGACAGAGGTGGGACTTTAGTATTCCTGGGCTTGAGACTGGGAGGAGGGAGAGTATGGAGGATGGGAGAGACGTCATTCCTGAGATGAGTGTAGGACAGAGTGGCATAGCCACCATACCATGGAGCCAGGAGAGCACAGCCAGAAGGGTGCCCACCTGGGTCTTCAGCAGCCAAGATAGAGCATAAGAGTTAGTAATTAGTAACTCAGAATTATCGGTGGGAGGTAGATTCTAACAGCAGTGGAGGTTCAGCAAATGCCCAGCTAGTATGCTGCTTTAGGCATATTAAAATGTAAGGGTTGTGTGTGTACCTGTGTCTTTCATTCGGGAACATAAACCATTGGGGCAGGCAAAACCCCGCATCTGGGACTTATTAATAATTATTTCTGTAGTTCATTGTTACTAAGTTTTCAAACAATAAAACTAGCTATTCTCCATTGCTTCTGACACTTTACAATGTGTTGCCTTCAACTTGGGACTTGCTAGTCCAAATGATCCTTATAACCATTGTCTCGTTCCATACATTATTTATGGAGACATTTGTTTATTATTACTATTGTTGTTGTTATTGTTATTATTATTATTATTAGTGAAGACACTTTTTAGCCTATCCATACTCTTGAATGTGACATTTTAAATGCAGTAGATGCATTTTACAAATGATAGCACTTGAAGTATTAGGTAGTAAATAATTCATCAAAACATCAAATATAACTTTGTGGAAGATTGCTTTTAAAGTATAAAAAGTTTACTTGCTCTGCTTTTTGAGATGCATTATTGCGAATTGCCTTTCATTTATTTACAATTCTTGTGTGTGTAATATATACATGTATTTACTGTATAACATATTAAGTAACATAAGCTATGCAGTGAACGTAAAAACTGAAGGTGTCTAAAGCACATGCACCAATCACTCCCAAAGCGCACATCCTCTAAAGACATTTCCATACCAGAAACCTTGGAACTCTGAGCTGTCCCGTTTCATGCCCATTTCATGTCTAGAGAAACACCTTTGGGAAGATGTGTGCTTTGGGAGTGATTGGTGCTTGTGCATCTGACACCTTCAGGTTTTATGTTCACTATGTTGTTGGCTACTTAGTGCAGGTCTTCTCACCCAGTCTGACAGATGTGGGATAAGATTTAAATTGAGCAAGAGGACTGCTTGTGACAAAGATGGGGAAGTCAAAGATTTGAAATCATTACACTAATGCATAAAAACATTGGTACTTATTTTTCCCATTGATGATCATTTTTGCTGAAGTCCACATTAAGCTTAGTGCCTCTGAAATGTCCCTCTTTATCCATAATCTCCTAAAATGCCTCAAAAGAATATTCACTGGAATAAATATGTTAAACTATGACAAACCAAATGTATACAGAAGTATGTATATGTATAATTTTATTTTTGCTTGTCAATTCTTGAGCTAATAGTTATGCTGCAGTAATTTTAAAGTATCCCTAAAATAGTTCATTTAGCTAAATAATTATGTTGATTTTAATAAGAGGATATGATAAGAAAAGGAAATGCAATTGTTAAACACTGTATATAAAACTATACTATTGTAAAAGGCATTTTGTTTCTATTTAAAGCATATAACTTCCCAAGACATTTTGCCTCCCCTCTTTGAATTTCAAGCCTGGAAAATTTCAGCCACTGCTGATGTATAAACTTCAGTTGGTAACAATGGCCAGAACACACACACACACACTTTTTATCTTTCCATAAAAAGTAGTTTTGTTGTTAAGTATAAAGTTTTTTCATTTGCCCCCGCAAAATGACTATTTTCTAGTTCCATCCATTTGCCTGCGAATTTCATGGTCATTATTTTTAACAGCTGAGTAGTACACCATTGTGTAAATGAATCACATTTTCTGTTACCAACCCTCTTTTGTGTGACATCTGGGTTGTTTCAAGTTTCTGGCTATTATAAATAGGGCTATTATAAATGTGTCCTTGTTATATGTTGGAACATCTTTTGGATATATGCCCAGGAGTGGTGTAGCTAGGTCCACAGGAAGTATTATGTCCAATTTTCTGAGGAACTGCCAAACTGATTTCCAGAGTGGTTGTACTAGCTTGCAATCCCACCAGCAATGGAGGAGTGTTCCTCTTTCTCCACATCCTCACCAGCATCTGCTGTCAACTGAGTTTTTGATCTTAGCCATTCTGACTGGTGTGTTGTGGAATCTCAGGGTCCTTTTGATTTCCATTTCCCTGATGACTAAGAATATTGAACATTTCTTTAGGTACTTCTCAGCCATTCGAGATGCCTCAATTCAGAATTCTTTGTTTAGCTCTGTACCCGATTTTTAATAGGGTAATTTGGTTCTCTGGAATATAACATCTTGAGTTCTTTGTATATATTGGATATTAGCCCTTAATAAGATGTAGGGTAGCATAGCTGTCCTCTAAGATACTAAGTATCATTTTTTTTATGTTCCAGTCACTGCCTACCACCTCCTCTACCCTCCCATAATTCCTCATCTCAATCCTCTTCCCCCTGTCTCCAAGAGGATATTCTTCCTCCTCCCCTGCCAGCCATCCCCACTCCTAGGGTGATGCATATGTAACCCCAACATTTGTGAGGCAGAGGCAGGAAAATTACACTGAATTTGAACTAGATTGTGCTACATAGCAAGACCCCTTTACAAAAAAAAGCAAACAAAACAATCACCAAACAGAAAAGCTTGTCATCGATGCTTCCTTTCTGTTTTTAACAGGGTACTGGGTATTACTGAGCTGAGCAGCTGGGCGGCTCCACACCATGAACCGTGCTTTCAGCAGGAAGAAAGGTAAGAGAACTTGACAGTCAAATCAATATCCTTACTAAAAAAATTGCAAATAAGACATGTGCTTTTTCTATTTGTCAAAGCAGTTTGGTTATATTAGAGTAATTCACATCTGTAGCGACTACTAATTAATATGTTTTCATTGTACCCTAATTAAAAAGAAGTATTAATATGATTAGTTCACAATACATGTGAACATATTATATGTTTGCTAGCAATTGCATGCCGTACTGTAAAATAGCATAGGAGCTATCTTCTACTTAACCTATTTCTGGGGATTTTAGACTGAGTACTTAAATAATGTTAATCAAATTTCTAGATGATTGAAAGCTGGAAGAGATGACAGATACAATTATAGATAAACAGACAGAAATGAACAATTAGCTTGTTTTCTACATTGAAATTTAGGTAGATATTGTAAATTGCCTAAGAAGAATTAGAAAATCCAAGTTTTGCATTATTTTCCATATAAAGTTTTGGAAGTTGACCTTAAGTGTCATGGATAATAATAATAAAAAAAATAGATCCAACAATAAAATCAACTGTGATTATTTAATGTATGGACAATAGATATCCAGAATGAGCAACTTCAGAGTTAGTGTTCCTTTTTATTTAGTGAAGTGTTTTCTCCCCAACTCTACCCCTTCAGTGACTATTCCAAGATTCATGTATCCGTTTTTGATCTCAAACTCACAGTGTAGCCAGTAGAATGAACTTGAATTTTGATCATCTGGTTTCAACATGACAAGTGTTAGAACTGGAGGCATGAACCATTGCACCTGTTCATGAGGTGTTAGGGATCACACTCAGGGCCATGCGTACTAGCTGAGCATTCTACTGTTTGAACTAAAATGAGCAAATTATGCTCTGACACATACAACATGAGCAGACCAGAAATAAAAGTGGGGGTAACTTACTTTAAACATTTTTACCTGAAGTCAAGTTTGAGAATTCTTTTATGCAATGAGGAATGTTTTTTATTATGTATTTGAAGGGTTATTTTTTTTAACCATGACATTTACTGTAATGAAGGGTAAATAAATGTAAACTATAAAGCCACAGATTTAGCATAAGAAAAATATTCACATAGTTTTGTGAAGATATAAAGAGATTATTAAATTATTGTTTGTGAAGTAAGAGATGCAAATACTTGGATGTGGTAAGCAGACTAGTGTATTCATAGAAAATTTAAATTATGTGATCTTTCAGACCCCACTCAAACCTGTGAATCTGAGGACAGTATTTTATTTATTAGTCCGAATAAAAAAAAGCAATGTAAGATTGATGTCTACAACTTGCTTCTGATTTTAAACCCACTAAAATGGCAATGTTTCCCTTTTTGTAGTAGCAAAGTTGGGAAATAGCCCTATAACCTTGTAAAGTCTACAGGAAAATACTTAAGTCATGCTTCATCAGCTGGGTCACAAATCTCTCCTGACCTTTTGCGATACATAGATCTGATTACAGTTGTCTTCCTGAAAACTTCAAAGCCAAAGCCCCCATCTAGATTTCAATATACATTTAAAGGATATGTGGATTTATTCCACTGACAAATTTCAAGGACCAATGTTCCTTTCCAGTTCAAAGGAACATGAGCTTGATACATGTACCCAGTGGGAGGACCATCATGTGCCCAGTGGGAGGACCATGCAGGAAGTAGGATATACAGGCACTTTGGGTTCCTTCGTTGCTTCCTTCTTCTCCAACTTTCTTCACCTTCACATCACCAGTGTTTAAGTTAAATGATTATCCCAATCAGAAAATTGATCAGCATTTTTTTTCTACCTCTAGTTTAGAACTTAACCAAACACTTTACCTTAAGTTTGGCTGTCAGTTCTGACTCTTATGTGTTGAAGAATAACTCATAGAGAGTCTGATTCTGCTGTTAAACAATAGTTCTATGTGCCGAGATTATAGTCTGATACAACCACACCTAGTTTTATCCATGCTGGGCGTGGAACCTGGCCCTTCCTGTATGCCAGACAAGCACATTACCAATGGAGATACATACTCAACCCTCTGTAAATCCTTTAACCATGAAAAGATAAAAAATCTCTACATCATTTTTGAGTCACATAGTCTTGGTCCAGCAATTAGAAGGTATAATCCCCTAAAATGTTTTTTGTTGTTGTTGTTGTTGTTGTTTGTGTGTGTGTGTGTGTGTGTGTGTGTGTGTGTGTGTGTGTGTGTGTTTGTTTTCTTTACAACTTCATTTAGTATGAAATAGTTCTTTCATCAGCTGAGGTCTGGATACATTCACAGGACAGGGAGTCTGGGCCTCTGCTCTCTGTTCCTCACCAGGGTCTTCCCCTTCCACTCATTACTTGCTGTTTTGATTGCAATTAAATGGTGAAGGTTATCAAGGGAAAGGGAAGAGACAGGTTCTTACTAAGCTTGGTGACTTCACTTTCCTTAGTCAACGAGATGATTAAAAGAGATTCTGCTTTTGTGGCCACGGATGATGTCGTCATCATCATCATCATCATCACTATCATCCCAATCAGTGCCTACAAATGAAGGATCCCTATTCCCCTCAAGTATCTGTCATATTTGTTCCCACAGGGTGGTTAGTTTGTGGCTGTTTATTAAAGAATAAAATACAATTTTATATACTGGAAAACAGTAGTACTATGTAGATAATTTTTCACTTGAAATGGAAAACTTGCATTTTATGAGAGAATTCAAGCAACACCTGGGGTCATAATCACATATGGAATACTATCAAATTCAAGTGTTACTTGCACTAATAGTGAACACCTATATTTATTCATCTCTTCTATCTATCTATTCTATCTATTCTTCATAATATTTCAAGCATGCAAAAAGGTACCCCGATCAGGAAGAGCTCATTTCTTAGTTGATAAAAGTCTAAGTTACTTGGTTAAAGCACACTCCTATTAGTTATTTGGAAGTATCAAGTAAAGCCATGGCTACCTAGTACCCAACCACAGCTGTTGTTTTTCCTTTTCTCAGATCTCTGGGGCAGTGTTGTGGGATCAATAGGTTAAATTATCCCCTTGAGTGATGATCTTTGTAGAGACCTTAATGTCTTAGGGTTGTGCAGGGACAGAGAAAATATTGCATATATAGATGATGATTACATGCATCTGAGCTATTCTGAGAAACTCCTTAAAAGCTGTTCTAACATCATAATCACAGACAGGTTAAACTACAGTGACTGCCTTTATTTTATGCTTCTTTTTTCCTGTTAGTATTTTTGAATTGTCACTTTCACATTTTATTAAAAAGTAACATAGAGCAAAAATTGTGAGTAAATTGGCTGATTTCACTTTTGTTTCCTTTAATGTGTCAATTGATATTTTGATGACTAAATATAATTGTAGTGTTTAGCATTAAAAAAGTATTGATTAAGAGTGATTTTTTCCCTTTTGTGGAAATTTTCTTCTGAATTATTCATTCAGTAACATTTCTCATTAAACGTAATGCACTCACAGTAGGTGTTTTTGTTATATTATATTGAGCTCTCTTGATTTAAAAACTATGTAATTACTGCATCTTTCCTGATAAGATCTTAATCTAAGTTCAGTCTATATTTGTTGACCTAGCATTGGAGTGGCTTGACATTTGTCAAGAATTTTAAAATGTTGGCATTTTGTTTCATATGCCTTGCCTGTTAAATCTGAGTAAGTTATTTTAGTATAATTAGAAGCAATGTGGACATGGTCTAGAATATCTATGTTTCTATTTCTACACCAGTCTCATCTTACTGCTTTTGTGGTTATATCAGGTTACTCATGGTAACCAAGAAACAGCAACTGCACTTCTTCTCTAGGACTAACAATATGCATAAATTGATGCCAATAATTTATCCTTTTGGGGTTTTGTTTGTTTGTTTGGTTGGTTGGTTTTGGTTTTATTTTATCAGCACACAATTTTGTCTAGTATTAAAAACTTTTTTAGAAAATTTTCAGGTTTCTGAAAAAATTTGAGGTAGAAATCACCCCCTAAACTACCATAGTGGATACTGTGTGAACACTGATTTCTGTTAGGAATTACAGCTTATACCCTGGAAATTTAATCATATGTATCAGTTACATTTCTTGACATGATATGAAAATAAAATTCAAAAGAAGATTATGGAAAGAAGGATTAATTTTGGTTCACAATTTGGAAGGGGAGTTTCCATTATGTTGGGGAAGGGTTGACATTCACAGTAGTGAATACAAGTGGTGAGTTATTTTATCTTGATGAGCTAGGATGCAAAGGGAGGAAGCACCAGTGCTCATCTGTTTCTCTTTTGTTTCTCCTTATAAATGCAGAAGAGGCTGGTGACCACTTTTAGGGGGCTTTCTTTCTTCAGTTATACAACTATGGAAGTCCTTTGAAATATGCCAGGTCATGTACTCCCTAGGTGATTCTAAATCCAGTCAAAGTGAGAGTGAAGAACCCTCAAATCATGTTCATGTTATCCTGCCTCAAGGAACATCTGTGTGCCCACCTTCTGTCTGTGTTACTGAGTCCGAGTCAGTAGCTCACAAGAGCTCTGAGCTCTAGTCTCAATGACTTGCAAGGAGAATCTCTTCTTTTTCTGCTTCAGGATAGAGATGAACTCTCACAATGACATTCAGACAACATTCTCACATTACAGCTGTCTGCAAAATGTCATGAGATGAATTATGTTTAGAGATAAAAATTGTATATATTTTCAGAGTTCTTAATGATAAATCTTTTGTATTTCCACTGTTTCAGTGTGTAATATTTAATTTATATTTCTCTTTGTTTTGTGAAATAGAGTCTCATTTTGTAGTCATATTGTCCAGGAGTTAATTATGTAACCCAACTTATAATCATCCACCTGACCTGGCCTCCTTAGTTCTGGAATTATCAGCATGAGCCACCAGATCTAGCTAGGTCCAACTCTCTCTCTCTCTCTCTCTCTCTCTCTCTCTCTCTCTCTCTCTCTCTCTCCCTCTGTGTACGTGTGTATGCATGAGTATGTGCACAGGCACATATGTATGCTTGGGTACAGGAGAAGACTTAATATCAGGCGCTTATTTCAATCATGGAGCTTCACCATTGATTTACATTGGCTGAACAGAAGTTCTAGAAATTGTCTGGCCTTCATTTTCCCCAGATAAAGTATTATAGCTATGAGCTGCAGTGCCTAGCTGTTTACATGAGTACTCAGGGTCTGAGTTCTTGTCCTTATGCATGTTTAATAAGCATTTAATAAGCATTTCACCAGCCCCTAGGTTAACACAGCTTTTAAAAAAATTTCAGATAGTCTTGCTTTTTTTTATGGTAAAGTCATTAACATAAAAAAAGCAAGACTATCTGAAATTTTTTAAAAGGTGTTGTTTTTTTTAAACCCTGGTGCTGTTTGTATTTTGATGCAAATCCCACCTTCTGACAAGTGGTTGTGGACAAGGAGTGAATCACCTACACAGGTGACTTCTTGTATCTCTCCATCTTAATTTGTTAAAGAAATGCAAAACACAAGAACATCAAGAAGGAAGACCAGCTCCTGGATACTTCATTCCTCCTGTGAAGAGGAAACAAAATACCCATGAAAGGAGTTACAGAGACAAAGTTTAGAGCTAAGATGAAAGGATGCACCATACAGAGACTTCCCCACCATGGAGGATCCATCCCATAATCAGTCATTAAACTCAGACACTATGGCATAGGACAGCTAGTGCCTACTTAAGGGACCCTGATATAGCTGTCTCGTACAGATGTAGATGCTCATAATCATCTATAAGAGGGAACACAGGACCCACAATGGAGAAGCTAGAGATAGAACCCCAGGAGCTGAAGGGGTCTGCAACCCTAGAAGAGGATCAACAATATGAACTAACCAGAACCCCCAGAACTTGTGTCTCTAGCTCCATATGTAGCAGAAGATGGCCTAGTCGGTCATCATTGGGAAGAGAGGCCCCTTGGTACTGCAGTCTTTATATGCCCCAATACAGGG
>CACVCL010019383.1:0-106101 GCA_902729485.2 Mus minutoides | reverse complement strand
GGTCTTCCTTCTTCTTGATTTTCTTGTGTTTTGCAAATTATATCTTGGGTATTCTAAGATTCTGTGCTAATATCCTCTTATCAGTGAGTGTATATCTATTGACTTCTTTTGTGATTGGGATTTTCTTTATTTACATTTCGAATGTTATCTCCTTTCCTAGTTTCCCCTCAGAAAATCGTCAATCCTCTTCCCCCTCCCACTGCTTCCCAACCCACCCACTCCCACTTTCTGGCCCAAGTATTCCCCTAAACTGAGGCATAGAACCTTCACAGGACCAAAGGCCTCTCCTCCCATTGATGACTGACTAGGCCATCTGCTGCTACATATGAAGCTGTTTCCAGGGACTCTATCAGCTCCTCTAAACCCTAAGAAATAAAATTTTCTAGTATTATCATACTATTGGTTAAATAACTCATGTTATGATTGTATCATAGTCAATTTTATAGATGTACCTTGGTACAACAACTTTCAAAATCCTTTCTCAGAAATTCAAACTGACAAAAGAATAAATGGGTCATGTCTTTATCACAAAGATGTATATTTGGACTGCTTGTATGACATGGTGCTTTGTGTCAACTATCCAGGGTCAGAACAAATGTGTATCCTCCACGAATAGTCTAATGATTACGGAAATCTACAGATATGGAAATACTGCATGATATAGGGCAAAAACCCTTCAAAGGGGGTTCAAATCCCATGGACAAAGTACAGTTGAGGTGGATCAGGAAAGGATTTTGTAATTGTGTAAGTTGAGCTCAGTCTGCAGCAGTCTTGCCACTAAGCCACTGATCTTGTTGACTTGTGGTTCACAGAACTCTTCATTGTAGAACTCACTAACCTGGAAGTAACTTCGATACCATGTTTTCTCCTCATTACATCATTAGTGAACACCTGAGATCACCCACCTCACCTGCGTTTGAATTATTCAGCCAAAAGAAACACTGTATGTCGCAGGCACTGACGTAGCCTAGTTTTCGTCTTTGGGGGAATGTTTCCCAGTGCCTCGCAATTTAACATACTGCAACAGCATGAAGCATCTAATGATTTTTTAAAACAGCTTTCTGCTGACAGCATAAACAGAAACAAGTTTATTTTGAACCAGCAGCTGCTGCTTTTTCATCAAGGAACGTCGCAAGCTAAAATGATGCGGCAGGCTGGCACTGCCGAGAGAAGACAGACATCCACGGGTTTGTGGACTGGCAAACATAGGGCCATTTTACTGCTGCTGCAATTACCAATAAACCAAACAGCTCATCTCCAATTTTATGAGAATGAAAAGTTAAGCCAGTCTGCAAAAGACTTACAAAAATGGGATGCACAGATTGTCTTGTTTTAATGAATGGACCGGCTGCAGATGTCAGATTATTTTTGTCCTTATACTTGGAATTTGTAAATTTCTTCATCTCTCCAGTTTTCTCCGAGCTAATCTTTCTTCTTAAAATATACTCATTTCCCTTTGCAAAGACATCTCTTGCAGGTTAAGGCTGTAGAGGATCATTTAAATGAGATTCGATTTGGCTTTTAGTACCACTCTATTAATAATAAATGGTTGCATTGTCTCCTCAAAGACATTGGTGCTTTAAATTAGATAGGAAAGAAGAAAAATAATTCAGAAAGAGTTTGTAGTCAATAATAACTTTGAAAAATTGAAATTGATGCAAATATTGAAATGAAGATTTTTTTTTCTTTTGAATTGCTTTATGTACGTAATCATCCCCCTGCTTCAAGCTCCGAGTTTACTCCCAGTTTTACAATCATATAACACCACCTCTTTGGCTAAACTTAAACATTCTATTCAAGCTAAGCATAATAATAAATAAGCATATTTTCTACTAGGGTCTTTTTTAAACATTCCCTGAAAAGTTAAGAAAATATTGCAAAATCCTTAAACACCCTCAATTTAGCCTCTTTCATGTTTCGATCCAACATAACCACAAACCATTGGTCAAAACAAAAAACCAAGGTCAGATTATTAGACAGGCTTCTAAAAATAATAAGTCCCAGAATGTGTTGCTAAAACACAAGCCTGTATTGCAAACTAATGGAGGAAATACTAGGTGTAGAGAGATTTCTGACCTGGGAGAGAAGCCTTCCAGCCATGTGGACATTGAAGTGTTCACAGCTCAGTGGCATATTCCACTGAGAGATGGGGTTGATAGGATGTGGACAAGGAGCATGGGAACAGAAGGGAGTCACTTTGCATTTCAGAACAAATCAGGAGATAGAGAGCAAGGATTTAAGTGTACTATAACTGTGAAAATCTGGACCTTATGGGAATTTGGAAACTGACAAAAGATCAGGGGCTCTTTTCATAGAGTTTTCAATGAAATAATTTTACTGTTTTGATCACTGGATAGATTATAAGTCGTGTGAATCCAGTAAAAAATGACTGAGTTTTAAAAATGGTTGCCAACCTTGATCCCACTGTAAGCTTTGAAGATCTGATTAAATCAGAGGGAACTCTTTGTTGCTCTAAATCCCAGTAATTATAATTGAGTTCTCAAACATTCTCACCTTCGCATAGTTAGCAGATCAGCAGGTGACTAGGTCATGTCCTTAGGGTATCAATTAATCAAATTGCAGAAACTTTCCCATTTTCTTTAGCACTTTAAGCAAAATTAGTACTGGTCTCCTTGAGGATCATGAAAATTTGCTGAAAATGTTAAGTATACCAAGCAATCAATTATTCATGCTCTGAGTTATTAATATCATTTAGAATTTATATAATACACATGCCTTTTTAAAAGTCTGAATATAGATAGGTATAAGCCAATCACAAGGGCAACAATTGCTAGAATAATTATCAGTGATGCTTAGGCTAAGGGGCAATATCCTGTGGTTGAGGAGAGCAAGATGTTGACATTGAGTATCCTACAGGATTATGTGATGTTCGTTTTCAATTTTGCTTGCAGCAAAATACAGGTAGGTACCACATATATTCCTAGACCACACATTTTAGCTTAATCCAGAGATAAATGAATACCTCTTCTAACATTGAAATACTTGGTAAAGTATTTGAAAGTAGCACGGACAAAGGATAAGTAAGTGTTTTCTATTCAAACCCAGCAAAATGCTAGGCTCTCAGTACTCCTTGCACAAAGGCACAGCACCTAGCATGCTGTAGCAGAACACACAGCTTTCAGCGTATGCTTTGCCTTGCTTTCCATCTGAGTTTTTGTTACCCCTTCAAGGAAGCATGTCTAATGGAAAGTTCAATGGTGAATCCAATCCCTAGGGTTTGTTGGTCTGCTCAAATTGCATCACTTGCGCATGATCTATTCGATTTTTAACTTTGTGCTTCCTTACCAGTTTTTCCTCTTCCTTGGCTTGCTTGCCTCGCATCCAAACTCCTCCTCACTTGCTGGACCTGCCTATCCTGTATTCTTGCATGAAACAATTCCTTTTTCTTTCCAAGAAGAGACAGATCTACTTAACTCATAGTTATTTCTATCACAAATTTCCCTAAAATATTGCAAATCTTTCTAAACCTTTGCTTGCTGACCAGTAGAAGAACTCCACATACAGGCCACTTAGGATCTGCATCACTTAAGGGTTTAAGTGGTTATAAAGGGTCCCTTAACTGCAAAACACACCATACCATGGATGCTGAGGTATTTATATGCAGATTGTCTCTGAGGCATTATCCCACGAGAGGAAGAATAATTCAGTTTCATATATAACCACAATCCAAGTGGGAATGCAGTGTTTGCATAAATAATAGTTTCAAGCCTCTCTGTGTGCTCTAAGTAAACTGGAGTTGGCCAGAAAGGGACAGAAAGATCTCAGAGTGAAAAGGGATGCAGAAAACCAGTACTTGGAAGAGTGAGTAACCCACACAGACCAGAGAAGTTCAATTTGGAAGACCATAACTAATGATTTTAATTAATTCTGAAACCTAGTCATGCCAAAAAGAGAAGGGTATGCAACGTGATTTTAAGTGTTTCTCTTTTTTTCTCCCAGAAATCTCTCTTGTTTTTTTTTTTGTTGTTGTTGTTGTTTTATTATTTGTTTTGTTTAATTGGTAATTTGGGAAAAGTCTTATAAGAATATAAGAGAAGTATAAGAAAGGAGGCTCTGTGAAGATTAATTCTTAACTTGTCCAGTAGTTTCAAGAGTAAGCAGCAGGAATAGAAAGAAGAAAATGCACGAACAATTCTACAGAGGAATGCACTCTATATATATGCATCATCCCTCAGCAAGCACTCAGAGTTTTCCAAGGACCAACATTAGAGAAAACAAATATATATATATATATATATATATATATGACTTTATTAGAAAAAATATGGTTTTAGTTTCTAGGAGCAGACACACACAAACACTACACACACACACACACACACACACACACACACACAAAGAGAGATGAAGTTGTTTACTGATAGTTTTCATACAAGTATAAAAATGGTACTGAACTGATTCAAAAGTATATTTTAAAATAAATGTTTTATACTGCACATGGGATTGAGAATACCAAAACAAATTTTAAGGAATCAGAAATTTATAACATAAAAGAAAATTTTCATGGGACAATTGAAGACATAACAATGTAACTACCTTCTTAATTAAATGACAGATGGATATGTAGGAAAGACACTCATTTGCTGAATGCTAAGTAAGGCAAACAGTACTCTGAACTAATTATATATTCACTCAATTTTCCTAAGAATTCCTTAAGTATAACATACATATGACTGTGGTATCAGTGTATATATTTCTTATGTGGGAGATTATTCTGAGCATTTGTATATGTGTGAGTGTACATCCTTCTGTGTGTAAACGTGTGAAAAACAGCGGTCAATGTTGTATGTCTTCCTCAGTTGCTATCTATCTCCTTTTAAGACATAAATCTCTCACAGAAACAGAAAGTTACTGATTTGGGCAAATTGTGGGAATTCTCCTGCCTCCACTTGCCATGACTTAGATGGCAGGTGCATGATGCTGCATCCAGCTTTTTATATGGCTGGTTGGGATCCAAACTCAAGTCTTCATCTGTGTGCAATAAGTCTTTCACTGAATGCATTATCTCCCCAGCCCACCATAGCATACTATTATAGGACTTGGAAAGACTAGAACTTTGTTGAGCGTAAAATTCAAATGAAGGGAGTATGAATCTAAACCACCATGTTAACCTACACAGAAAAGAAAATGAACTGGAAAAAAAACGTCAAAGTCAAGACAAATACAAAAACAGTCAAAGGAAACTGTAATTAAAATAGGTATAACACAAACTTGTTAAGCTAGATTAAGTTTCATTTTATTGATCAAAGTATGGCAATAATGGACATAGCAAAAATTCTGTTTCTATGTAACATATTTTTCATCACATAATATTCTGTGGAGTATGCATGGAAGGAAGGTGCGGCTTAAGCAAACATGATGTAATTGATGATTTTGCTATGGGTAAGTCTGACAAAGACTTCTGTGTGAGCAAGGAAGATAAACACATTCATCTTCTAATAGACTTAGCCCTGAAACCATACAAACATGTACGAGTGGATATAGAGAGAGCAATGGATTCAGCTAATGTCCATACCGATGATTCTAGTAATAATTATTTAGGTTGATTGTGGGTATTAGGTCACAGTTACATAAAAGTAGCAAATTCTAGACTGAACTTTTGAATAACAAGATGAGTATGGACAATATTCCACTGGACATCACAAAACCAGGAGAAAGGATTTAAGGTAATTTAGCCACAAAAATTAATAAACCTAATATGGTTATGCTTTCTTGTTATTCCACACTTCAGAAAACAGGAGTAGGAGGACAGCGAGTTTAAGAGCAAACTGAGCTACCTAGAAGTCTCTTTCTCAAAAGCTTAGATAGATAGATAGATAGATAGATAGATAGATAGATAGATAGATAGATAGATAGATATTAATGTTACAAGGATCAAGATGCTTAATCTGATGCTATAATAGAACCCATTAGTTTGTATACTAACATAAAATTAACAAAAAGTGAAGTGGTACACCATATATAAAAACATCAAAGAATCACTTGCCACCCTATTAATTCATATAATTTTTATGTTTCCATTTTGAAATTTAATTTTAATTTTTAAAATAGTTTTAATTTATAAAACATTTAAAAATGTAAAAATAATCATTAGAACTATTATCCAGGCCTAAAGCCATACAAATTTTTGTTTTTATTTTATTTAAACGTTTTTTACAGTCCAGATTTTATCCCCCTCCCAGTCCACCCTCTGACTATTCCTCATCCCATGCCTCCTCCCCCACAACTCCACGAGGATGTCCCCAACCACACCAAACCCTGGGGTGTTCAATCTCTTGAGGGTTAGGTGCATCTTCTCTGAGTCCAGACCTGGCAGTCCTGTGCTTTTTGTGTTGGTAGCCTTATATCAGCTGGTGTATGCTGCTTGGTTGGTGGCTCAGTGTCTAAGAGATCACAGGGGTCCAGGTTAGTTGAGACTGCTGGTCCTCCTACAGGGTCGCCCTTCTCCTCAGCTGCTTCTAGCTTTTTCTTAATTCAACCACAGGGGTCAACAGCTTCTGTCCATTGGTTGGATGTAAGTATGTGCATCTGACTTTTTCATCTGCTTGTTGAAACTTTCAGTGGGTGGTCATGATAGGCCTCTTTGTTGAGCACATTATACTCTTAGTAATAGTGTCAGCCCTTGGAGCCTCCCCTTGAGCTGGATCCCAATTTGGGCCTGTCGCTGACTCTCCTATTCATCAGTCTCTTCTCCATTGTTGTCCCTGCAGTTCTTTTAGTCAGGAAAAATTATGGGTCAGAGTTTTAACTGTGGAATGGCAACCCCCTCCCTCATTTGAAGCCCTGTCTTTCTGCTGGAGGCAGGCAGGCTTTACAAGTTCTCTTTCTCACTGTAGGTCATTTCATCTAAGCTTCCTCACTTTGAATCCTGAAAGTCTCTCACCTCCCAGGTCTCTGGTACATTCTGGAGGGTCCCGCGACCTCCTACCTCCCCAGGTTGCCTGTTTCCCTTCCTTCTGTTGGCCCTCAGGGCATCAGTCCTGTTGGCTTTGATGATTTTGATATCTCTCAATCTTAGGACTAGTGTGAATATGTCAGGAAACAAAAATCTTTGTACTCTTAAGTAGATTATGTTTGTGAAAGACAAAAGATTTTGCATGTGGCGTTGTATGCCAGGGATCCATCCCACAATCAGCCACCAAACATAGACACTATAGCCTATGCCAGAAAGATGGTGCTGAAAGGGCCCGGATATAGCTGTCTCAGAGGAAAATATACCAATGCCTGGCAAACATGGAGGTGGAAGCTCACAGTCAGCTATTAAATGGAACACAGGGTTCCCAAGGAAGAAGGAGCTAGAGAAAGTACCCAAGGAGCTGAAGGGGTCTTCAACCCTATAGGTGGAAGAATAACCATGAACTAACTAGTACCCCCTGAGCTCATGACTCTAGCTGCATATATAGAAGAGGATGGCCTAGCTGACCATCAGTGGGAAGAAAGGCCCCTTGGTCATGCAGACTTTATATGCCCCAATACAGGGGAATGCCAGGGCCAAGAAGTGGGAGCGGATGGGTAGGGGAGCAGGGCCGGGAGGGGGGAGGGTATAGGGAACTTTCTGGATAACACTTGAAATGTAAATGAAGAAAATATCTAATAAAAGTTGAAAAAAAAGAGTAAGACTTGTAGAGATATATGCACATATATGTGTGTATAATAATAGTTAATGAAATAAGAGGCCATAGATTCTAAAGGAACAAGGATGGGTTACATGAGAAGGTTGAAGGGAGAAAGAGAGAAATGATGTAATTGCATTATAATCTCAAATAAAATTAAAAAAATATTTAAAAGCATAGTATGTCCTTTAACTTTACAGACTAAAAATGTCATTAATTTTCTTTCATTGTCTCTTGTCTCTGCTTCTTATAAGGCCAGAATAGACCTAGTACAAACTAGTATAATGTCCACTAAAACTAACCTGCTCTCCTTTTAGAGGTCTTTTACATAAAAGTGGGCATGCCTAATGTTCACTTCTTTATACCAAATTATATGTCTATTGAATTAAATTATATACAATATGAAATAGCCATTATAACTGATTTATTCTGATCCAAAATCAGCCCTTAATATCTTGATTCAAGTTGCTTATTAATTATAGGTGCTTGATTTGTAATGAAGTGGCCCCTCAATAGTACCTAAAAAATACACCATTAGACGATGTCTTAAGTACCCACAGATAGAAGTAAATATAGCTCTGCCTGAAATTATGTATGCCTTGGAGCTAAATGTGATAGTGAGGGAAATTATTTTCCTTTAATTATTTACTTTTAATTATTTATGATATCAGGGCAGAATTGCATAATGACTTTCAGATTCGTGTTTCGTGAACTTATCAAAAGGGTTGTTAGCTCACTACCATTTATAGAACCTTTTTTTTCGGTTTACAGGGTGTAAAATGGAAGCTAAGTGCAGGCAAGGTTTAAATGAAAGAAATGATGCCATGTGACACAACCCTCCGAGGCAAAGGCAAAAACAAATTTAACTCATAGAAATGACAAAGGAAAAAAAAAGTGTGTTTAAATGCACCTTCTTCCATCAAAAACAAGGTTAGATATAATCTAAAGTCTCTACATTTGTAAAAAAAAATCAAATTTAAATTGCCTCAGATAAAGTGAAATGTGAAATCCACGATTGAAGAGCAAAGCAAATACCTTGCGCCTGATACTGCCAGGGATCTGTAGGCGCTTCTTCTTCTTCTTCTTCTTCTTCTTCTTCTTCTTCTTCTTCTTCTTCTTCTTCTTCTTCTTCTTCTTCTTCTTCTTCTTCTTCTTCTTCTTCATCTTGTTATACAGAGGATTTTATAGTCTGCCAACTAGCTAAAATGCAACTCACTGGGTGCATAGTCTCTGCTCAAACAGAATAGAAAGGAATCCACTTATGACAACAACATGATAACATTAAAAGAAAGCACAGTGACATTTTCAAGAGAGCAGAGAATGAAGTGTGCTTGTTTAAATTATATGATTGCTGTCTGCAGAGTTGAGGAGGCACACAGGTGGACATTTGGTGTGTATACGTGTGTGTATGTTCAGAACCATCTTCCCATCTAAGGATCAAGGAAATATTATCTTCTAATACTCCAGAGACACTCATCCTTGACAGCACCATTAACACAAAGTATTTGTCGTTTTCCAAGATGCAGTGAAGTATGATTAATATGTAAAGTATTTGACATATTTATTTTAGACATCTTGGTGAGTTCAGACCCATGGATGCTTTTACAGCATTGCTGTAATGAAGATCTTAAATATTTATATTTTTCATAATCATAACTTTTTGTGGCCCTTTGGTTTGCTCTGTGGTAAGAACATAAAACACAAGATCTAAGCTATTGACATAGGGTGATGTTCACACTATGTATTGTTAACTACAGTTGCAGTGTTACCTAGTCAAACATTATATTCACTTTGATAACAGAATGTATGGTTTTTCTTGCTTTCTAATTATGGCAGCTTATCTGGGTGACAGAATTCTATAAGAGTAACTTGGGTATTTTGTCTCCTTGAAATAGTAATGACAGGATGTGATTTTTTTCCCTTTTTTATATATTATAAAATAAATATATAATTACCTCATTCTTGCTTTTACCTTTCTTCCTTTCAGCATTCACATGGACTCTCTCAATCTTCTCCCTTTCCGTCTCCTTCTTCTCTTTTTGTCTCAATTCTATGACCTCTGACTTTTTTTTTTCTTATTTAACTGTCTGCAGGATGTGCTTTAAACCTAGAGATATGATACCTAGGCCACTGAAATCATGGGAAATTTATTACTCTGCCAAGGCAGAATATCACTCTCCATTTTCTCTTGAGATTCTGCTAAAATAATCCAAAACCTTCCAGCTAATTATATCATTAACTTACAAGGAAGGAAAGTCACACAAGAGCTTAAAAGCAAGCATGCGGAAAGAAGAAAGAAGCCACATGCAGGCTAGGATCACTGAACACAGAAATGCTGAGCACGAAAGAAATATGTAAATTGGTAAAATTTTTTCAAGGAAGGGTCAATTTCCTTTCTTTCTTCCCCATGCTGAGAACATTTCTTTTTCAAATATCATGGTCACAAGAGGTTGAAGATCCACTAAAAAGCACATTTCAGCACAATTATATGTCAAATCTTGCAACAGAATGTGTGCTGGTCTTTGGGGGTATTGGTATCTTTGAGAAAGGATGTGTGCTAACAAACAGCACATGCTGGTGATGCAAGTTAATTGCATCATTATGTGTGATAAGACATTGCAATTAGCACATCTCGATGTGCAGAGATCTCAGAGTGGGTATCCAATTAACTCAGGTCAGTAAGCCTTCTCTGCTTAGGATAAGGTTTTCAGTCTGTTCCCAAGTTGGCTTCATACAGTTTCTTGTTTCCTGAAGTACAAAGAAACTTTTCAAAGAAATAAAGCAATTTTGAAAAGGTTAGAGGAAAACTCTTGCCTCAACTTGATTCAGAAAGTGCTCTTCTGGCTCTCTTCCATTGCATCACAGAAATATTTTATAAACTGGACAGAATCTCTAAAATTCATGTTTTCACACAAACATCTGAGGACATTAGAGCTAACTAGAGTCTCAGAACTATTAGAAGGCATGAAAATCACATTTGATAAAGGCGTGTTCCAAACCAAGATTAGTAGAACATCAAAAGGACGGATAGAGCCAAGCATGTAACTTTAGAAATTATAAAATGTTTTTAAAACTTTAGCAAATAGTTAAGGTTTGATATACAAAGAAAAATGGTAATGTCATAGATGGATCATTTTTTTAAATTCATTTGACACCTAGAATTTTAAAAGTCGCACTGAGCATAAATATCAAAGCAATCAACATTTATTGGTGTTGGTGTTGCACCAACAGAAACTGAGGATGACTTTTTAATTACTAAGCATTTACCAACTGCTTTTCTAGACATTTAATAGATTGCAACACAATTATTCCCAAAACTGTTCCACAATGATATGCATTGCTTAGAAATGGGGACCAAGTCCCCACTCACCTTTATATCTCTGTCATCTGTCATCAAGGTGGCTTCCAAGAAAACTTTTGAAAAACAGAAAGTATATATATATATATATATATATATATCACTGTAAGAAATTCCATTATTTATCATGCCACAGAACAATGGTATTTTGCATTTATTTTGAAAGAGGCTATTCTTATGTTTATAAAATAGGCAAATTAAAAGGATGTTAGAACAATTCTGACTCTTAGATGAGTGGAATGCTCTGGCTTATCATCATGGAATGTTGACAGCTGGAAAAACCATGAAGCAAAATGAAGCAGAAATGGGCACAGCTAGCAAAGTTGGTACAAAAGCTTGAAGGAGCTCTGGATGGCAGACTGAACACTGCACCTCAATACAAACCCAGGTAATTCACCACTATTGTCTTTCCTACTGTGCTAAATATGAAACTAAATAATGTAAATTTACATAAGCATAATGCCTGAATTCTCAAACTCTGTCAATGACTGCTTTTTGGCATTTACGAATAGGCTTCTCAGTCTTTAACCTAAGCTTTGGTATATTCAGGAAAGAGTCTAGTCTAGGAAAGGCTCTTAAATATTGGCAAAAATCAAAACAGGATTTATCAGTGGCAAAAACATTATGCAGAAACTGAAGACAGCAGCATGGGATAGATTCTACCAAATACATCACAGGTACAACCCAAAGCTTTAATGTAATATAGTTTTGACTTGAAGCCTGGGAGATTCAGTCCTAATGCTTAAATAAGCAGTTTCTCAACTGTAGGTCACGACCCCTTCAGGGTCAAGGGAACTTCTCATAGATGTCATCTAAAACCATCAGAAAACACGAATATTTACACTATGGTTCATAACAGCAGTAAAATTACAGTTATGAAGTAGCAACAAAAATAATTTTATTATTGGGGATTACCACACTGGAACCTGTCTTAAAGGGTCACAGTATTAGGAAGGTTGAGAATCACTGTCTTAGTTTGCTTAATTCAGTTTTCCTTTCTTCTCATTATTATTATTAATTATTATTAATTATTATTTTATTTATTTAATCCTCCTTTCTAAAACCAGGATTGGTTTCAACAGAAAGTTGTACGTGTCTGCTATCAGGAGCAAGCAACTCCACTTGTAGCAGAAGACATATAAGAAGATTAGAAACATTCCTGGAAAGGATGCACTTCTCCAGACATATACGTTCTTCAGTATCAACAGCATCTCTCCTGGAGGATAAAGGGCAGACAGTGAGTTATTTTTAGCCTTAGACTAGTTCATACCCCATTATACATTTTGCACCCTGGCACAGTCCAGATCTACTTCCAAATCCTCTATGAACCTCACTAACCATGGAAGAGCATTTGGATTTTCCAAGCTTAAAACTCCTAGATGCTCATTTTTGCTATGTAAACCAAAACATTTATCCTGTAAGCTTGATATATATGTGTCTGAATCCTTATTCAGTAGCCTTCCAGTTTTGATAAGCCCTATATTCTGGCAGCAGTTGGCAAGTCACTCTCTGTCTCTCTCCCTCCTGCTCTTTCGGGGGTTATATGGGTGGGACACGGGACTTTCTCACACTCTCTATGCTAAGGGTACCTGGCTCTGTAACTTTGGAATGAAGAGTGAGTAATACTGAGTGTCCACACTTTAGTAGATAATCTGAGCTTTCTGTTAACTGTTAACCATCTCCATGTTGCCTCTATATTTGTAACATAGTATTTGATATGTTCACCTAAATCATACATACATTTGTTCAGGGTACTAACACAAGGGAAACAGACCTTACTGCTTGGTTCTGTATCCAGATGATAACACAATGAAGTACTAGGTGGGCATTTTATTTCCTCATGGGAAATAATAGAAAAACAATGTTTTATTTGTACAATGTAAAAAGTTCTCTTTGACAATTTTATACACTTACAAAGTAGTCTATGCTTAATATAACTCCAATTTTTTTTCTGATTTCCTCCCTACTCCTGTTACCCCCTCCCCTTTTTCCTTATCCTCCTGGTAGACCTTCCTCCTTCCCTCAGTCCTCCCTCCCTCTTTACCTCCCTCTCTATTTATTGAATTAACCAGATTATCTTTGTGACCATGAACTATCTATCAGAGTCCAATTGCCCTGTGTGCTCCTTAGTATGTAACTGAAGACAATGGCTGCTGCTCCCCAAGAATGCATCAATAGCGACTGCTTCAGTGGCAGGAAGAACCCAGTGAGCAATCTACACAGCATGTCCTGGCGCTCAGAAAGCTACTTGACAGGGAAGAAGACTCCACCTAATATTCAGCTTGACTTCACATCATTTTACAACAAACTTATGGAGTATTTTCAACAATACGGTCCATTGGGCAACCAAGAATAGGAGAAAACACCTATGTTATTTGGGGAGCTCTGGCTTCTTCCTGAGTAACAAATAAAAATGGGGAATCACACAGTTCATGCTGGAGTTTTGTTTGCTAAACCTTGTCTTTCAGAAACAACACTAGTTAGATAAGCTCTCTCTCTCTCTCTCTCTCTCTCTCTCTCTCTCTCTCCATTTTTAAATTTGGTTTAAAAGGCAGTAAGTTTGTATGTGGCTTTTTCAAATGCCCTCTGTTTTGGTTAACCCTCCCTTTTTCCTCTCATCCCACTCACCAACTCCACCCAACTCTTTATACCCTGCTGTGTTTGTATCACCTGTAATCTTCTATCCTCCTTCCTTATACATCTCCCATTCAAGTAACCTTTCTCTACTATTCTTCTGCAGGTACTCCTCCAGGTATTCCAGGTACTCCAGGTTAAATGCACAAATCTAAAGGTTTGAAGCTAGAGAGAATATATGGCAGTTATCTTTCTGAGCCTAGGTTCCCTTGCTTTCTTAAGTTTTATTCATTTGCTTGAAATATTTATAATTTCATTTTTTTCTTTGTAACTGATAAATTTAGTTGTGTATAGTAACCACATTTTTAGGCTGGCTGCACTTTTTTTTATCTACTGTGAATAGAGCAGTAATAAACATGGTTGATCAACTATCACTGTCATAGGACATAGAATCCATTTGGAATATGCCCAGTATTGGAAAATTTATTAGACCCATTTATAGATTTTGTGAGGAATCTCTGCACTGATTTTCATAGTGGCTGCAACAGTTTACACACCTACCAACAGTAAATAAGGGTTCCACCACCCCATATATCACCAACATTTGTTGTCATTTGAGTTCTTGAAAAGAGCCATCCATTGAGAGAAGATAAACTCTAAAAGCTCTTTTAATTTACATTTCTCCAAGAGTTAATTATTTTAGATACTTTCTAGGTGTTTATTTATTGGTTGATTATACGTCTTCTCTTGGGAATTTGTTTATAGTAGGGATACATTACTTCGTATTGGGTTCTTCTCTTGATAGCCAGTTTTTCGAGTTCCCTCTGTCAGAATTGTGGCTGGAAAAGATTTTCCTCTGCTCTTTGGGTTGCCTCTCTACTTAACTGACATCTTACCCTGTAGAGAACTCTTAGTTCCACATCAAGAGTCTTAAGTATGATACTTCATGGCACTTGCAGAAAAAGACTAAACTTCATATTGTACAGTTCACAAGTGAGAAGGTCCCCTTAGTCTCATATGTTTGGACACTTGGTCCTTAACCAGTGACACTGCTTTGGAATGTTGTAGCACTTTCAGAACGTTGAGGCTTGCTTGAGAAACTCGATCACTTGAAGCTGGCCTTAGGTTTAACAGCCTGACTCCGTTTCAATCTATCCTCTGCTTCCTGACCATGGAAGCAATGTGACATCTACTTGACATCTCTTGCCATGGCTTCTCCACCCTAATGGGCCCCATGCCCCCAAACTGTGAGCAGAATGAAGACCTTCTTTTCTTGGGTTGATGCCTGTCAGGAGCAACAGCAGAGAGAAGAGTAACTAAGACGCAACATAACAACCAATAAGAAGGATTCAGCCAATGAAGAGACATACGATGCCATGCGGGGATGCACACGGCAGCGGCAGCAGTGGGGTTACAGGGAGACTCTTCTTTTCTCCATGTGACCAAGCCAGTTTAGTCAGTCAACAGGTTCTTCAGTAAGGAGTAAAGATTAAAAAGAAAAAAAGACAATTAAACAATATTATAGCAGGACCCATGAACCCAGCCAGTTCTGAGGCTGGGACACATTTATTTTTTGCCCAATCTGCTTTCATACCATTTTAATTACATGCAAGTAATAAGGTCAAACAATATAATAAACACAAATAGTCAAGGAACAATCAAGGCAATAAAAGTCTTGTGATCACTCCCTTGATCACTGTTTCTAAGGGCTTATCAGGATGATCACAATATCAGAGCCTACTTCCCTGTCCTAGTTCCAAGTCATATTCATGCCTGAAGCCTACTGCTTTGTTCTAGCCTAAAATTAGATTCCTGCCTGAGCTTACTTCCTTGTCATGGTCCAATATCAGATTCCTGCCTGAAGCCCATTTCCTTGTCCTTGGCCAATGTCAGATTCCTTCCTGAAGCCCATTTCCTTGTTCTTGGCCAATGTCAGCTTCCTTCCTAAATCCCATTTCCTTGTCCTTGGCCAATGTCTAATACCTGCCAAGGGGCACTCAAAGCTCTCCACACCCAGGCTTAGAAATTGTGTTTCCCAGAATCAATCGAATGTTGAAAATATACATGCTAACTACTGAACTTAACAGTGAGGTGACAATCTGAAAGAAAACCACAGCTTTAATTTAAATATTTCAACATTGGCTTGCTTTATTAAATTATACTCAAATAAAGACACCAAGATATCTTAATACTCTTGATGAAAGAATGATTGAGACATATTTAACAAGTTTCTGTTTCTTTACAATGAACTGTATAATCAATCACAATGATTTAGTCAGTAGTTCCAAGTCTAATTTTAAGTAACCCTCAAAATTTAATACTAATTGACCTGGAAAATCATGTTATATATATTAGCTAAGAGAAATGAGAGTGATTTTCATTCTCATTAATCTCTCTACATAAGTTCTCAGGAAAGAGAACACCCAAGGTTGAACTTACAATTAATATTACAAAAGAAGAAGCAATGAGAATGTGCTAAACCTTTTAATTCCTGTTGTTTTAAAATTGAAATTAATTTCTAAATATTGCATCTTCCTCAGATAAGTTGAAATAAAGTTAAAATAACCAATTGAATCTCATCAACAATATCAGACAGTATAAACTATCTTTAACTTCACATAAATTAGTTAAGGAATAATAAAAGCAAGGAAATGTAGTGCATTGGAGATTTAAGTCAGATACCCACAGTGGGCATAATTTCTCCAAAGGAAGCCTGCTTCTGGCATTTCATAGGCATTCTGAAAGTACTGTCAGAATGCTATAATTTAAGATTTTAGTGGGACAGAAATAAAAATACAGAGTTTTAGTTTAGTGGGTAGCTGGTCAAAGAGTAGTCGGGAAATCTTGAAAGCAGCATCAGAAGCATAGCCTTCCAGGAAAGGAAGGCCTCCACACCAGCAGTAACAGCTACTACAAATGGACTACAGAAACAAACCCCAACAAATGAATGGCCCTGAAACTGCAAAAAAATGTCTCATGAAACATTCTTTTCTTTCTCTTACTTTCTGACATACAAACACATGCATGCACGCGCGCGCGCGCACACACACACACACACACAAATTTCTGTTAACTAAGTAATATTTTATATGATCATAATAACACTAGGTATTAAAAATCATGCCCAAAAGCACTTAATCCTCTATAAATCTTTTGAAAATTGTGTCAGGTACAATTAATGGAATATATAATTTGGGCTTATGGGTGCTATGGTGGCCAATCATTGCCAATTTGCCAAGGTTTAGCGTTATAATGGAAAAAAATTCTGTGAGTAGGAGTGTAAGAGATTTTTTCTAAATTTTGCTAACTGGGGTGGGAAGATTTACCCTAAATGTGGTTAACAGTGACAGCAATCTGTAACGTGGTGTCCTGGACTTAATAAAAAGGAAAAGCAAGGTGAGTAGTCACATTTATCACTCTCTGCTCTTTAATGCTGGCTGCAAGATAATGGGCTGCCTCATACTTCTGTCTCCATCCCTTACTTCCTTGATGATTGTACCTCTGGACTGTGAGCCAAAATAGCCCATCCTTTTCTTAAGTTCCTTTCTCAACTATTTTCTCATAGTAGCAAGACAAATAATAAATATCAGTACTACAAAGTTCCTGAAACCAATTATACTCCAAATAAAAGGCAGTATTATACTGGTCTCTTCAGGATGGTGCTTGAGATTACAAATTCTTGTTATGTGAGAGGAAAAAGGGAAACCTCTAATTAGTATTGGGCAACTGAACGTGGCCATGGTTAGCCAATTAGCAAAATCTACTAAGAACAAATTCAAGCTTACCTTTTTAGTGACATATTCTGGACCAGAAAAATACATCTTTCTCTGTGAAGATGCATTTATAAAACTCACAAACATGTCACACTGAAACTTTTGTTTTTGCTCTAATTAAACCATCTCTTACTTTCTGGGAAATGATTTAGCTAGCATTTACTAGCAATAATTTAAGTAGATACAAACAGTTAAAATGCACATCTTCAGAAGTGGAGAGAGGGCTCAGCACTTACAGTTAGTGGCTGTGCTACAAGTAACCCAGGTTCAATTCTCAGCACACACATGCTCTTTCAAACTTATCAGGATCTCCAGACAAAGGAGATCTGAGATGCCCACTTCTAACATCTGGGAGCACCAAGCAAAAACATGGTGTACAGCCTTATACAGAGGCAAAAAAGAAAATACCATATGCATAATAAAATAATAAAAATAGTTATAACAACTTTCCAAAAGCTGCTCCCAAAAACGCTATCTTTAAACAAATGTGTTTATTTGATTATATTCATGTTGAAATATCACATATCCTCACATCATGAACACACTATTACTGTAATGTGACTTAGACACACACTTGATCTTCATGGTAAAAATTTATTTTCCATTTGTTCTGAAAACTATGCTTAGGCTTTTGGCCAAAACCAATATAATTCTAACCTAAGACCTACAGAAAGCTTTGCTATCTTAACAAAGAGTATACATTACCAATGATGTCCTATTAAAGAGGCAAAGGGGTAAGTTTTAATAGCCTAGGACTTAGGCAATATTTTCTTTTCCTGTCATTCTGTACCTATGAAATGTGAGAAAACTAAACATGAACTTTCTCTCACCATAGGTTATGTTCCTAGATAGATGTAGACTATGATGACTTAAACCAATTATCACTCTGCAAACGAGCATGCACATGACAACTGTTCAGCCTTGCTGACATCACTTGAGAAGCCAAGTACAGGAAGCAAATCCAAAAACCCAAGAGTAATTTGTCATCCTTTGATCCATCAATATGGTCAAGATGCCTTATAGTAGCACCTGATCCAAATATGTGCTCCTAGAACATACTCAGATTTCACTAATAGCTTCTTCCAGACACAGACCAAATGCCTAGTCCTAACAGAATCCTACACCCTAGCTCTCTTGTCTGAGTACTGGAAGGCAAGAATATATGAAAGAAGTTTCAAGCTTTTATTTTTGACCAGTTTCTCCTTATTGGACTCCAAATTTACAACTGAACAATGTCTATAGGTGCATGTACTCTATGTGCTTACACAAAATCTGCAACTTCCCTTTCCTTCTTAAATTGAATTTTCCCTATTATAATTGATTGTTGGTTTCACATGATAAGCTTCATAATAGCATATGTATAGTTCTACTGAAGCTCACTGCTATTCTGAAAGTGTACTGGGTATTTCATTTGACAATAGCCTCAGAAGTTAACAATAAAGAAGTCTCAAGGAAAGACCCAGCTCAGATTCAGCACACATAAATCTTTTAAATCTTAAATAGGGTAGTGAAAGAGTGAGTTCAAACTAACAAATGCTTGTCCAAAATGATAGTGCTTGTGTTGAGATGGGGAACTCAACAAGACATCTGAGTCCAGACTCCCATTTGACAAAGAAGAGGCAGAAGGCCAGATGGTGCTCCAATGCACCAGAGGAAAGGCTGTGGTTGAGAATTTTCTGCTCTACTTTGATGTGATACTGTTTCCATATACAGAAAGGAAGCAGATGAACTAAGCAAATGATTGGTTTGTTTGTGATAAAGATAATAATGTACATAAATATATTTGTTATATGACCTATCATATGAAAATAGTGGTTGAACTGTAACTGAATAACAACTTATTTTTTTAGATGAAATTAATTGCAATTTAGAATATATATATAAAACATTATATATATATATAAAACATTGGGGTACCAAACCAGAGAATAATATTTAAATGGTAGGTCTTCATTTATCTGTACTATATACCTACATTAGAAATTTAGAAATATTTGTATTTTTATCTCAATGAAACAATATCAAGTGAGATCTCTGCATTTTGTGGGAATTCTTACAGCTCATGGAAGATATTCTCTCTCTCTCTCTCTCTCTCACACACACACACACACACAAACACACACACACACACACACACACACACACACACACACGGTATGATTTGCCACCAAGATTCTTGTGCTGACAAGTGAGCTCCTAAGCTAAGAAAGGGGAAGAGAACTGATAAGCAGTGCTTTTCACATTGGTTTTTATGACTATGGTAAAAAGTATTGTAAAGAACAACTTCACTCAACTAGGGAAAAAAAAAAACTGTCCTTTATCATTATGCCTATGACACCTCTATATCTAAAATAATTTTATAGTCCAAATCTGAAACAAATAATGTATGTTGTCCGTGGGTGGTGACTAAGCTGGCTTTACATAAGTCAAGGGAGGGAAGCATTTGTGTGGTTCATGCTAGTAAATGAGTTGAATTTGTCTGGCAAATAAACAAAACATAAAAAAAACTAAACAAAAAACAAACAAACAAACAAACAAACACAAAGACTTGCCACCTTGTCTAAAGCCGCTCATTCTATAGAGCAAGATCAGCACCAGAGAGCAAGGAACAGTTGCTCTGTTTGCTCAAGTCCTAATAAAGAGTGGCAGTAAGCAGAAATTATTACCTCAACATTTGCTGAAGATACATTTACGCTGATGACCTATAAAAACTCCACCTAAGCCTGTCAATAGTGCATAAACCTAGATCAAGCTTTGATCAATAGCAGCAAGTGGTTATCTTACAGAAATCTATTTTGCCTTTTCAATTTTGAATTCTGTTGTTAAGGTGATTTACTGATTGAGTTTTAGATCCCTCACACAAAGACTGAAGATTATTAGCATTCTTTGAATATAAATGAAGTCTTTGTTATGGGATTCAATTTCTCACTGAATTTTAATTTTGAAGATGTTCTTTTTTGTTTTGTTCCTATCATAAGCAGAATTTTAATCACCTTCAAGGGCCCGAAGAAATATGGAGGGGTTGAAAAGGAAGCAAACATAGTTAGAATTACAGACTATAAAGTTCTGTGAACACGTAAGAGAGTGATAAAGCAATGGTAGGCATCCAATGTAATATAATCTCATTGCTATTTTCAACTACACAAAGAATAATTACAATGAAAAGTTGTTCACTAAATATATTCTATTTTCTAAGCTGGTGATGATCTTTTCCAACTATCCATGTAGCCACCTAAGCATATCAAATGACTTTTGGTGGATGCCCTTGAAGCTACTAGGCAGGCTTCTTTCTCACAGACATAAATATAAACATTAGAAATACCAGCTTTTCCTCCAACCAAGAAAGGGGTATAAAATACAGATTTCATAGAGAGATCAAAACAGATGATCATGTGAGGTAAATCTTCAAAGAGAAAATTCTATTTTCACCTCTCCTGAAGATAACATTGAATCACACTTTCTGGCTTAGCCTTTCCCTCCACTCACAGCAAATGTTCATATCATGTTTTCTGTGTGATCAACCATGAGATGTAAAACGCCGGCACCTTCTGTTAAGATTTGTGTAGCAGAAGAGTAGATAGGATGTTGTAAGATGTCTATACAGAAATCCCCACCTTACAGAAAAGGTAGTTTCATGTGTATGGCTTTAGGCTTCTGAGTGTCTGCTTTTTTACTGTCTAAGATACCTGGGACAAATGGGGATCACCACTTATAATAGGAAGCATTACAGATTCATGGTGTCTAGAGCAAGGGTGTCTATTTTATAGTCTCACAAACACAAAAACACCACAGCCTCCTTTTCTCTTTTCCTTCACTGATTGGATCATGAGGACATTGGGTCTCTGCTATCTATCTACCACCACTATCAGAGCTTGCCTACATCTTTTTTTTTTAATAATTTTTATTGGTTATTTTATTTATTTACATTTCAGATGTTATCCCCCTTCCCTGTTTTCCCTCCAAAAAACCCCCTATTCCACCCCTTCCCCCTTGCTTCTATTAGAATGCTTACACACACACACACACACACACACACACACACACACACACACACACACACACACACACATTCCTGTCTCACCACCCAAGCATTCCCCTAAGATAGGGGCATCAAGACTTCACAGGACCAAGGGCCTTTCCGCCCATTGATGCCAAATAAGGCAATCCTCTGCTACTTATTCAGCTGGAGCCATGGGTCTCTCCATTTGTACTATTTGGTGTGGTTTAGTCCCCAGGAACTCTGAGGGGTGCGGGGGTCTAGTTGGTTGATATTGTTGTTCTTTCTATGAGGTTGCACGCCCCTTCAGTTCCTTTGGTCTTTCCCCTATCTCCTCCATTGGGGTACCCATGTTTAGTCTGATTGTTGGTTGCAAGCATCTGCATCTATATTAGTAAGGCTCTAGCAGAGCCTCTGAGGAGACATCCCTATCAGGCTATTGTCAACAAGTACTTCTTGGCATCAGCAATAGTGACGGGTTTGGTGGTTGCATATGTGATGGATACCCAGGTAGGACAGTCTCTGTGTGGCCTTTCCTTCAGTCTCTTCTCCACACTTTGTTCCTGTATTTCCTTTAGACAGGTACAGTTCTGGGTTAAAATTTTGAGAAGGATGGGTGGCCCAATCCTTCAACCAGGGACTGTGCCTAATCTCTGGGTATGGTATCTACAGGTTCTTCCTCCCCTTTGTTGGGTATTTCAGATAATGTCAACCCTGTTGGGTCATGGTTGTCTCTTGATTTTCTGGTGTCTGGAGCTTTCTGGTGGCTAACCCCAGTTCCCCATCCCCCATTGCTACACACCTCTGTTCAATTTCCTGACCATCTGTACATCTCCTCTGTCTCCCCCCACACCTGATCCTGTCTATCCTTTTTTCCTCTCTCCCTCCTCTCTCCCTCCCAAGTTCCTCCTACCCTCTACCTCCCCTGAATATTTTGTTCCCCCTTCTAAGTAGGTCTGAAGCATCCACACTTTGGTCTTACTTATTCTTGAGCTTCATATGGTTTGTAAGTTGTATAATGGGTTTTCTGAGCTTTTTTCCTCATATCCACTTATCAGTGAGTACATACCACGTGTGTTCTTTTGTGACTGTGTTACCTCACTCAGTATGATATTTTCTAGTTCCATCCATTTGCCTGTAAATTTCATAAAGTCGTTGTTTTTAATGGCTAAGTAGTACGCCATTGTGTAAACAGAGACCTTGTGTGGGTTCATCTCATTATAAACTTTAGAAAGCACAGGATTGTGCTACATTTGCAAGTCTCTAAGCAAATTTAGCTATTAATTTTCCAGCTAAACTTTTAGTTTGGTTGGGAGGAAGCTAGAGTAGCAGAGTTGTGTGTGGGTAACTAGAGTCAGAGGGCAGTAATGATTCCTGTTCTGTAACCAGATAGAAGCAAATTCATGGCACTTTTTTAAAAGACTAAAACATTAGTTTTTATCTTGTATAGCAACTTAATAAGCTAAATTGTCTAGAACCATGTAATCAACCATTTTGTTTATGAATTATTTTGCTTAGAAAAATTTAAAGATGATTCTTTCTAAGCTATTCAGGCAGGAGTTGAGGGCTGTTTGATATGGTCAAATGCTGATAGAAATTGTCTTAGTTAGGGTTTTATTGCTATGAACAGACACCATGACCAAAGCAAGTCTTATAAAAACAACATTTAATTGGGGCTAGCTTACAGGTTCAGAGGTTCAGTCCATTATCATCAAGGTGGAAGCATGGCAGTATCTAGGCAGGCATAACACAGGCAGAGCTGAGAATTCTACATCTTCATCCAAAGGCTGCTAGTAGAATACTGACTTCCAGGCAACTAGGGTGAGGGTCTTAAGCCCACACCCACAGTGACACACCTACTCCAACCAGGTCACACCTATTCCAACAAGGCCACACCTCTAAATGGTGCCACTCCCTGGTCTAAGAATATACAAACCATGACAGAAATGATAGTGAAGCTTTTCTTTATTAGCTGTTTGCAAGCCCTGTGTAAATGAACAATGCTGTCTGAAGTAAGCCATTTGACAGATTCTTCCCTTATGTGAGCTTGGTTGCCTTGAGTGAAGAACTTTCCAGAGAACTGCATTCTATTTGTAGGAAACTCTGTGTCCAGGCAGCTTTGACTCCTGCCTGAGGAGGAGTCACTCCAGTCAGAGCCTGGACCAGTAACAGAACCCGTGACTACAGGAAAAATGAAGCTTTATGCCCTTTTGGAGGACCCATCAGCAGGACCATGTAGAAATCATGGCCGCTGGCAGTTTCAACTCCACAATAGCTGTGTTTAATCAGATGTGAAGGAAGATGAACTTGTGATTTATAGATACGAGAATTGTACTTCTGCTTCACCAAGATTTGTCTGAATAAAACTGGAAGTCATGAGCTGATTAGTATAAGATATAAGCCCCTCGTTTACAACCTGCATACCCCGCTCTGCATGTGCAGCTGAGACTTCCAGTTTACTGCTCAGGTAAGCCAAATCTAGGAGACCTCCCTGAGTGTTGCAGCATTACCCTCCAGAGAAACTTTGCTTCCAATCCTGCTTCGCCATCCTGTGATCTTTATCATAATAGAGCATTCTGAGCTTGTGACAGGAACGTCAGTGGTCCCTTTGTCTGGGACCATAGGGGTCACATGGGCCACAGGGCAGCAGGGTAGCAGAGGCAGTAGGAAGAGCAGGAGCAGCAAGGGTAATAGCAATCCTGGCATAAAGGCAGCTTCAAAGTTAAGGAGAGAGCATCAGGGCGCCAACTGTAGAGAGAGTTGGTGATGATAATGATGCATGCTGGTAGGATAGAGAAAGCAGAAAAACTGAAGAACAGAAGTCAGTAAGACCTGAAGAAGAGTAGACGCTATATGCTATGGGGAGTTGCCAAGGGACTTTATACTCAATGCACACGATTCTGTAGCAGTGGCTACCAGCAGAACCAAGGGTCCATAGCAAAAAGGCTCCAGGGTCTGAACACGAAACCGCACCTGCTGCAGCTCCATCTATGCATAACTAGTAACTGAGCACATGACCACCAACCACTGAGGCCCAGGGAACCAAGCCTTAGATATGAACACACAGAGCTGCACGTCTCTGACCTCAGAGCTCTGAGCTTTCAGTTATCAGGACCCAGAGCCATTAATACTGAGAATGTATGTGGCCCATGAGTCCAGCCTACCTGTAGACATTCAAGGGCCTAAAAATGTCAGTACTGGGAAAGTCACCTTTTACCTGTTCTTCATTACATCCAAATGGAGAAAAAGGACCCTGCCTTCTGGATTGATAAATCTCCTACTAGAGGTTACCTTGTACCTGTGCTGTTCCTTGCAGACATGGTGCCCACTCTGAGAGATTTTACCAACATACTTTAAGAGAAAAAAGTGCATTGTAAAGGAGGTACTAATAGCTCTTGGAGGTTAAAAGAAAAAATTCAGAGCAAAAAAACCATCTACAGAACTAATAACTGAAGACTAATTATAATAAGGATTAACAGTGGACATTTAAGTGACATGAAAATAACTCAGTGAAAACATCTCTTTCTTTAACTCTAAAGTAAAGATGACTGTAACTGTTAAACAACATGTAACTTTCAGGATGAATATGCTTTTAAAATAGCAAAACTTATGGATAGAATTGAAATGAAGCCACCCATATGTCCTAAGATTAAACATACTGTGACATTTTATTTGTGTGAACAAGATAGGTGTGATACGTTCTTTTAATATCAAAAGTTGATTATAGTGTCCCTTTCTTTGACCTAAAAGCTAATACAGCTAAGTAAAAATCTCAGAAATCATTCCTAAGGTATCTGACAGCTTCACCTTTCTTCGGCTAAGAGATACTTTAATCCTGACCGAGTAACTGACAAGGAGACAACATGATGTAAGAATTCCATACTTAGTATTTTCTGAGAGCCTCTTGACACCACAACACTGCACTGTCCTCAGAGTCTGCTGAGGTCTAACCCTCTGACAGGATATGTCAAGAAGAGCAAGATGTCTCAGACAGTGAAATGTCCACTCATAAAAAAATGAGTCGTGGTTGGCTCATCCAGTCCTGGAATGTCCATAGAAAATTTCTAATAAAAATTCTGGTTCTTTTCACTCTACTATCTGAAATCCAATTATATCTATAAAATAAATAAATAAATAAATAAATAAATAAATAAATAAATAGATAAATAGATAAATAAATTTTAAAATAACTAGGATTGGGAATAATCTGAAGTACAGAAGTACAAATAGAGATACTTCTATGATATTTTAATTTTTTTAACCATGTGTCTGTGTATGTTTGCATGTTTGCATAGGTAGGTGCAGAAGTTCATGGAAGACAGAAGAGGAACTATCCAGTCACTGGAACTAAAACTTTAGATGCTTGTGAGCTGTCAGAAGGGGGTGATTGGAAACAAATTCATTTCCTCTGGAAGAGGAGTGAGCACTTAACAGGTAAGCCACCTCCCCATCCCCCAAATTACTAGTATTTATATGATTTACTGAATTCGGAAATTTAATTCCCTTTTTAAAGTTTGATCCAATTTCCTAAACTCTTTTCAGAGATTTCTATCTCCAGCAGTCATCCAGTACTGGAGTACTACTTAGTACTCAAAAAATGAGTTGAATAAAATATATTGAATGTCCTATGGGAGGAAAAAAATCTACATTTCCCTCCTCTAGCCTTGGCTCCATTCTCTTTGTCTCAATCTAATCACTTAAAAAGATACTCTGCAACAAATGGTGCTGGCACAACTGGTGGTTATCATGTAGAAGAGTGTGAATTGACCCATTCTTATCTCCTTGTACAAAGCTCAAGTCTAAGTGGATCAAAGAACTTCACATAAAACCAGACACACTGAAATTTATAGAAGAGAAAGTAGGGAAAAGTCTCAAAGATATGGGCACAGGGGGAAAATTCCTAAATAGAACAGCAATGGCTTGAACTGTAAGATCAAGAATTGACAAATGGGACCTCATGAAATTGCAAAGCTTCTGTAAGGCAATAGACACTGTCAATAAGGTAAAAAGGCCACTAACAGATTGGAAAAGGATTTTTACACATCCTAAATCTGATAGAGGACTAATATCCAGTTATACAAAGAGCTCAAGAAGCTGGACTCCAGAAATTCAAATAACCCCATTAAAAATGGGGTACAGAGCTAAACAAAGAATTCTCAAGTGAGGAATACCAAAAGGCTGAGAAACACCTGAAAAAGTGTTCAACATCCTTAATCATCAAGGAAATGCAAATCAAAACAACTTTGAGATACCACCTCACTCCAGTCAGAATGGCTAAGATTAAAAATTCAGGTGACAGCAGATACTGGTGAGGATGTGGAGAAAGAGGAACACTCCTCCATTGCTGGTGGGATTGCAAGCTGGTACAACTACTCTGGAAATCAGTCTGGCAGTTCCTCAGAAAATTGGACATAGTGCTACCAGAAGATCCAGCAATACCTCTCCTGAGCATATACCCAGAAGATGCTCCAAGCGGTAATAAGAACACATGCTCCACTATGTTTATAGCAGCCTTATTTATAATAGCCAGAAGCTGAAAAGAACCGAGATGTCCCTCAACAGAGGAATGAATACAGAAAATGTGGTACATTTACATAATGGAGTACTACTCAGCTATTAAAAACAATGAATTTATGAAATTCTTGGGCAAATGTATGTATCTGGAGGGTATCATCCTTAGTGAGGTAACCCAATCACAAAAGAAGTCATTGGATATGCACTCACTGATAAATGGATATTAGCCCAGAAACTTAGAATACCCAAGATACAATTTGCAAAACAAAAATCAAGAAGAAGGAAGACCAAAATGTGGATACTTCATTCCTTCTTAGAATAGGGAACAAAGTACCCATGGAAGGAGTTACAGAGACAAAGTTTGGAGCTAAGATGAAAGGATGGACCATCCAGAGACTACCCCACCTGGCGATCCATCCCATAATCAGCCACCAAATGCAGACACTATTACATATGACAGCAAGATTTTGCTGAAAATACCCCAATATAGCTGTCTCTTGTGAGGCTATGCCAGTGCCTGGCAAACACAGAAGTAGATGCTCATTGTTATCTATTGGATGGAACACAGGGCCCCCAATGAGGAGCTGGAGAGAGTACCACAGGATTTGAAGGGTTCTGCAACCCTATAGGTGGGACAACAATATGAACTAACATGTCCCCCAGAGCTCCTGTCTCTAGCGGCATATGTAGCAGAAGATGGCCTAGTTGGCCATCATTGGGAAGAGAGTCCCCTAGGTCTTGCAATCTTTATATGCCCCAGTACAGGAGAATGCCAGGGCCAAGAAGTGGGAATGGGTGGGTAGGGGAGCAGGGCAGGGGGAGGGTATAAGGAACTTTTGAGGTAGCATTGAAATGTAAATGAAGAAAATATCTAATAAAAAGAAAAAAGAAAAAAAAAAAAAAAAAGAAAATGTACTCTGCCTCTTACCCTCTGAATTCCACACTGTATCAAGTATCAGTCACACAAGATACATCTTCTGGTGCCATCAAATAGCAAAGAAAGCACGTTATAAGAAATTAGCAAAGATGGAATATTTGTTTAGAAACATTTTTAAAAGGCAATCATCCAGATTAATATAGATTGATAAATGTTTCCTACATTTGATTTCTTAAGGCTACAGAGGAAACAGACTGTCTCCAAACATCGCCTCTCCACAAGCAAGTGAGAAATCACTGAGTTCAGCCACAGCTCTGCTTTTTATGCGGCTCATTTTACAGGAGCACCTGTTCATGTAGATAAATGATGCCAAACTTGGATGCCAGCCCAAAAGACAGTGACTTCAGCATGGGAGCCAAGCAGGAGTTGGACCCACACACAGTTGACAAGTCCATCCAGCCTCAGTAATCAGGTCCTGAGAGTCCACATTTGCAGCAGCTGGCTAGACCTCCTACATGCCTGCCCATCTTGCTTATGGGGAAGAAATGTATGTTTATAAACACAACTGTGAGATAGCATCCATCTACAGCAACAAATTACAGTGGGTCCTCCAGACTAGATTCCTTGTTTGGCAATTAAGGAGACTGAATGAACATGGTCCTATGAAAATAAATTGAAGTGTGACAGCTATCACAAGTGTACACATCCAAAAGCCTCTTTCTATCTTCCATTGTTGCCAATTCTATAATAAGAGAGATAATTCTGTTCAAAAGCAGCCAACTCAGAGGGAGCTGGTCAAAACCAGACCAGGCGTTTCCTCTTGTAATGTAAAAATTGTCTTTTAGCGCACATTTTCATCAGTCCTTAGCAAAAGGAATCTATCTTAGTGTCAATCTGGGAAAGTAGAGAGTATTTATAGAAACAAAATCACTTTTTTAAATTAGCTTCATTTCCAGATATAAAATACTGTTCAAAAATGACTATGTACACCATATTTACTCAAACAAAGTAACAATTTGTATTTTAGAAGAGAGGAGCATAAAATATAAGTGGACCTAATTCTAGTGCCCATGTTCTGAAATACTAACACTTCATTCAATTCCCTTAAACAAATAAGCAAGTAAAATAGCCTGTTGGTTATTGACTCCCACTACAACAAAAGAGCAGACAAGTCTGATTTATACTCACTGAAAAAACAAACAAAAACAAACAACAACAACAAAAATAAAACAACAACAAAAATCCTTCAGACTCATTTGAGGGTTCAGAGTCCAAAATGCATCTCAACATGCTGAGCTCCAAATGCCACCAAGTAAGGTGATCTCCATCTGGACGCTCCAAAGAAGACTGTCTTTTCTTGTGACCTTTCTTTCTTTCTTTCTTTCTTCCTTCCTTCCTTCCTTCCTTCCTTCCTTCCTTCCTTCCTTCCTTCCTTTCTTTTTTTCTTTATTTCTTTTAAAAAAAATTTATCTTTTTTTTACATTATCTTCCTTCTGGTTCCACCCTCCCACAATTCCTTATCCCATTCCTCCTCCCCCTATTTCCAAAAGAATGTCCCCACCCACATTCCCCCACCCTTCAGGCCTCCCCACTCCCTGGCTTTTCAAGTATCTCCCTAGAATTAGGTATATCTTCTCTCACTGAGGCCAGACCAGGCCGTCCTCTGCTATATATGTGTTGGAAACCCAGGACCAGCTAGTGTATGCTGCCTGTTTGGTGGCTTGGTGTCTAAGAGATCTCAGAGGTTTTAACATTATATATAATATAATATAATATAATATAATATAATATAATATAATATATATTATATTATATTATATATTATAATATATTTTTACAATTATAATATATTGTACAATCCAAATGATATGAAGAGAAGAAAATTATTTGATTTTCAAGTAGTTTTGCATTATTTTCATGTCCTGACATTTTTGATAATTATTATAACATTAGTTAAAAACAGAGTCCTCTAGGCTACCAAGATGCATGAACCATGTGAGACCTTGAACCATGTGAGACCTAGCCCCTCTGGGAAATGGAAACTGAATTTTCTGCATGTCTCAAAAGTCTGCTGACCCCTTATCTCAGCCAAACAGCTTGGCCAAAGCCTCCTGCTATCCTAATGGCCAGAGAGACCCCTTGTAACATTTTGCTTACTGCAGTGTCCCTGTTGACTGTGAGAGTTCCTTTATTCTTGATGCTCTCCTATACTCTCCTGTGAAACTTAAATCACACTTTAAATACCCAAACTCCTGTTTTGGATGGTTGCTCTCCCTCCCCTCCACTCAGAGATAGCCTGGCAGATCATGCTCTGAATTAAAAAAAAAAAAAAAACAACTCACAATTTCACAATTTTACACACACACACACACACACACACACACACACACACACACACACACCCCTGATGTAAAGTTAGATCAACTATATGTTGCAGCCAGTAGTTTCATGCTGACCAGAATAAATTGATCCTAAGTCACTCCCCTTGGAGATCCAGGAATTCATAAAACAGAGGAAAAATTATAGAAGTTAGAGGGAATGATGATACCACAGAGCATAGCCCACTGAATTAACTAAGCAGGGCTCACATGGGGAGAAGATTTGGGAAGAGCTGAGAGGAGTGGAGGGGGTAACCTTTGGCATGGAGGGACATGAATGTATTGTGTGAGAGAAAAATCTATTTTCAAAAAATAAATAAAGAATTTAAAAAAGAATATATAAACCAGTAGTAACAAAAGTTCCTGGTAATGGGCTTGCAACTTTCTGCAATGCTACAGATAAAAGCTGGTTTAGGGAATTGGGTCAACTATAGCTTTGTCCTTGTAATGTTTTTATAAAACCTAGCCATTCTCCTCATTAAAAGTGCACAGCCTGTTTGAAGCTGCTGATGATGTTAAGTCCATTTCTTTTCTGTATGACCCATTTTCAATGAAATAGAACACATAAAGGTTTTAGAGTGTTAGACTATTTTCCCAAGTGCCATTTCAGAATTAGTTGCTTCTAGAGCAGGAAACTTTCACAAGCATCCCAAAGGCTTAATTTTAAATTAATTGAGTCTTTAACTCAATTAATTTAAAAATTTGAGTTGTTTTAGAGTCAATGACTGTGTGGCCTCTGGCCCATCCTATAACATCAACAATGGAAATCCATCTCCAATAGCATATTTACTTGTCTTTACTGTAACTTGACTCCTCTCAAGTCATAGATCCTGTTCTGTATAATTCTAGTGAGCCAACACCATCTTTCTTTAGTTTCCTTTCTGTATCTCTGGTCTACAGCCTCTTACATCCTCAGTCTGGAAAGGATACAGTTCTCTGCATGGCTCAGAAAGACTTAAGAAGTTGTAAAGGGAGATTTGTTAAAACACCCAAAGTAAAAAACTCAAAAGTTTCAGGAAGTTCCTGAAACTTAATAGATAAACAGTGTTCTTCCCTCCCCAAGGTTATGTGAGGAGCAAAGACTACTGAAGAGTAAAGAATCTAACCTCCAGAGCTGCCTCAATGGCATGCTGAGAGCTTCATAGTTCCAGATTTCATGATTGATTATCCAAGCTAGAGTGGGCTTTTGATAATGTAGTTGTCTTTGGCACTCTTCATTTCTGTAAGTAACCCTTCACCCATATTCCTTTGATTAATGCCAATATACTCATTGGTGGTATTTTTACTTGGTCTTTTTTCCATATCTCTATCTGGGTTAACAGATTTTATATATGTCTCCCCAGGAATAGTTTCATATGACAAATATTAGGAGCTGAAAATTTTAGAAGAATATATAGAGAAATCTAACATGTAAGGATGAGGATAATGATCCTCTTTTATATGTCTAAAGATAAACTCTTTGTCACTGTTGTAAGTGACATATTTGAAAAACATGAGCAGCATTTTTCCCTGTCCTTGCATCTCAGGAGCTCTCCTGATAGTAGGTGGTACTGTAATCTTCCTCTTGAACAGTTATCACTTCAGTGACACACACAAACCAGAAGTCACACTTGGGTTTTGAAGGTTTGTCTTTTGGCTAGCAGCATTGACCTTGTTACCTTCACCAAAAAGCAGGACTTTTTTTTTTTTTTCAATTCTTTATTAGATATTTTCTTCATTTACATTTCAACTGCTATCCTGAAAGTTCCCTATACCCTCCCCTTACCCTGCTACCCTATGCACCCACTCCCACTTCTTGGTCCTGGCATTCCCCTGTACTGGGGCATATAAAGTTTGCAAGACCAAGGGGCCTCTCTTCCCAGTGATGACTGACTAGGCCATCTTCTGCTACATATGCAGCTAGAGACACAAGCTCTGGGGGTACTGGTTAGTTCATATTGTTGTTCCACCTATAGGGTTGCAGACCCCTTCAGCTCCTTGGGTACTTTCTCTAGCTCCTCAATTGGGGGACCTGTGTTCCATTTGCAAAACACAAGAAAATCAAGAAGAATAACACATTTAAAAATCAAGAAGAAGGAAGACCAAAGGATGGATACTTCATTCCTCCTTATTGGGAACAAAATACCCATGGGAGGAGTTACAGAGACAAAGTTTGGAGCTGAGACAAAAGGATGGACCATCCAGAGACTACCCCACCTGGGGATCCATCCCATAATCAGGCACCAAACACAGACATTATTGCATATGCCAGCAAGATTTTGTTCAAAGGACCCTGATATAGCTGTCTCTTGTGAGGCTTTGCCAGTGCCTGGCAAATACACAAAACCAGGACTTTTAATGGGATTTTTAAACTGACTGTTGGAATATCTCAGTAGTACCTGTCTACTCATCCGCCAAAGCATTTTATTGTAACAAATCTATGCTATCTAGTCTCCCTGTTTTACTGTCCTAAGATTTGTGGCTAACATCTTAAAGTCACCTAAAAGTGTGAATAAATTTAAAAGCAAACAAATCGCTTACTTTAGGGTCAACATCTGAATAAAATCAATAGAAAAGAATTCTTCAAGACCACCCCTGACAAACAGGGTTTGTTGTTGTTGCTGTTGTTGTTTTTGTTGTTGTTTTTGTGACACCGTTGACATTCAAGCCCATATAATCCCATTATTTCTCAATTTGAAATTAGCAATAGCTATTTCCTATGTGTCTAGTCCTTCAAATGCAGGGAGCAAAGTACCAGAGATAGTGACCCATGCCTTCCCTCCCACTTCCCTACGTGGAAAAACCGTGGTCGTCATTTCAGATCCATCTTACTTAACTTTCCCTTGGTGATGCCTGCCCTCTGGGTTTTATTTTTCTCAACCAATATTTTAAACAAGTTACTTAATGTAAGCTCTTGCTGAAAAACTCTACTATAGCCCATTGATCAAAGATCACAGTTTCAGAAAAGACTTTCATACATAAAATCTCAGGATCACATCAAGGATGAGCAAAGCTTTTGAGATAAAGATGTCAGATAGAGCACAACACATTTAATAATTGACTGCTTGTTCAGGTAGGCTCTCAAAGTTTATGGTCAAGTTTATAGTATTTCACATATGAAATAATGCTGCCATTCCATTATGAGCCTTAGAAACATTTTTACATGACCATAATTATTAATTGAATCCAAGGATTCCAAGTGCCTGTGTTGTTAACCACTCTCATTGTGGCTATTGTGTTTATTTATACATACATCTTTTATTTATATTACACCATAGTTAAAGGGTATAACTTTCCTTATTTTCAGAACCTAGTTAAGTTCAAGCATATACTATGAGTGCAATGAATATGAGTTAATTCTGGAAAAAGGATGAAAACTTAGTGCAGCTGTTAGATTTACAACACATACCTTTGGGAGATATTATGTGGAAGATTCGAAGAGTTGTTAGACTTGGTGCTAGCCTGCACACAAGCATTCACTTAGATAGCAGAGAGATAAAAATGAAGAAGAGACTATAGATAAACTTAGTGTTCAAAGTACTTTTACCTTGAGGGACTAGAAGTTAGACAGCTCCCTTGATGGGCAGACATAGAAGGAGAGGATCATGGCTAAGTAATAAAAATGGCAAATTTCTAAAATGGCTGACTTATTCCTCAGGCTCCTGACCTCAGACAAGATAGGTTTTTCAACCTAGAAGCTTAAGACAGAGGTGGCACTAGCTCTTTCCCCCTGCCAGTGGGGCTATCAGCTAATGGAAAGCTCTTCAAGCTAAAGGCCTGATCAAAACACATCATCAGAGCCATAGTGTCTTAGTCATGGTTTCTATTCCTGGACAAACATCATGACCAAGAAGCAAGTTGGGGAAGAAAGGGTTTATTCAGCTTATACTTCCATACTGCTGTTCATCACCAAGGAAGTCAGGACTGGAACTCAATCAGGTCAGGAAGCAGGAGCTGATGCAGAGGCCATGGAGAGATGTTCTTTACTGGCTTGCTTCCCCTGGCTTGCTGAGCCTGCTCTCGTATAGAACCCAAGACTGCCAGCCCAGAGATGGTCCCACCCACAAGGGGCCTTTCCCCCTTGATCACTGAGAAAATACCCCACAGCTGGATCTCATGAAGGCACTTCCCCAACTGAAGCTACTCTCTCTGTGATAACCCAGCTGTGTCAAGTTGACACAGAATAGCCAGTACACATAGTGTGACACATAGCCACCAAGTCCGGCTTCAAACCAAGCATGACCTTTCAAAGTATTTCAAAAACTCCAGTCCTCAAGGCTTTTGATTCCCGAGTCTCCATTTTGATTTGCAGGGTGTCTTTTCTCCACATGCTTGCTGTATGTGTGTTTCCTCGCCTCTCATAAAGGTTTACCTTGATGGGTTGACTATGTCTGGGTGTTGCGGTCATTCTATCCATCCCAAATATGCCCCGACAATGAAAACATGACTCAGTTAATATGATTACATGCTGTGTGCCTAGATTGGGCAGATCTACCGCCACACTACCATCTTCCACATCTATGAGACCCCTTAGAACTTGTGGTTTCTCCAGGCCATGGGCTTCTGCTATGCTTTTCTTCTTCCTCCTCCTCCTCTGCATCCTCTCTCTCTTCCATTTTCTCTTTCCCCTCTCTCTCCTTCTGACCCACCTTCCCTTTAGGTACCCAATCATCAGCTCTCCTTTATTTTACAAATTAAGGTGGGAGGCAGGTTTACAGGAAATCACCTGAGTGCTGACTCATTCCTGTTCACAATCCCTCACAGGAGAATGGAATTAACATCAAATATACTTAGCCTCAGGGCTATCCACAACATCAGGGTCAGCCCATTGCTGCTGCAATGCATTGCACTTAAGATCTGTTCTGACTTTTCATTCTGTAACTGGCAGAGAAAATGAGTCTGATTCTAGATGGTAACAACTTCATAATTCCTCCAGCCAGTACATGTTGACTAATGTTTGATAAATGTTCTACATTATCAAGTTACAGGTTAATTGAGAAGAGGAGGAAGTGAGTTTTAAATAATGAAAAAATGAAAGTGTTTTTCTATAGGCTGTCTGAAATTAGGCTGCATGAGACTGTCGAATTATGTGGGGTTAGAAAGATGGACAGTTGAGTGTTTTCTGTACAATCATGAGTATCAGAGTTCTGATCCAAACATCTACACTACAAGCCACATTTTCTAGGCATACCTATAAAAAGGTGGAGACCAGAGGTTCACTAGGACTTAATGTATTCTAGCCTAGCCATGAAATTATTGAGCCCCAGCTTCAGGAAGAAGAAGAAGAAGAAGAAGAAGAAGAAGAAGAAGAAGAAGAAGAAGAAGAAGAAGAAGAAGAAGAAGAAGAAGAAGAAGAAGAAGAAGAAGAAGAAGAAAAAAAGAAGAAGAAGAAGAAGAAGAAGAAGAAGAAGAAGAAGAAGAAGAAGAAGAAGAAGAAGAAGAAGAAGAAGAAGAAGAAGAAGAAGAAGAAGAAAAGTATGCCTCAAGGGCATACGCCTGCCTATATATGTGTACACCTACTCACACTAACACATACATGCACATAGATAAATACATTTTAAAGAAATTGTTATTATATGCAGGAGTGGAGGTAATAAGAAATCCAGTCTAGACTTCAGAAAATTGACTGTGAAGTGTTTGTGACAGAGGAGGAGGAAGAGGAATGATCAGAAAGCAATGACTTACAACCATAGTAACATCACCATTTGCTGTAGATTTTAGCTTTCCAATTTTCTTCCTGTATATCTCCTTTAGTCAGACTTCCATGCATAAAGAAATGCACATATAGTAGTTAGCTCTTGCCAGTCTGAAGAGCCCAGGGTTTAATCTCAGTTGTGCGCTGATGGAGTCTAATTTGGAAATTCAGAGAGATGTATGAAATGCATCTAAATTTAGAATCTGACACAATGGCGGTTGCTAGGAGCTCAAAAAGAAATCAAGGAACAAAGGGAGTGGTTTTTGAAGTGGCCTGAACTCATTTACAGAAGCAGAAAGACTGTACCTTGTGATGTGGCTTCTGTGCTGCCATAGACTATTAGGATGAATGACTAAATGACTGGAGGGGTAGCTCAGCAAAAATGTCATAAAAGCTAGAATTCCAGGAGAGGCAGGGGTGACTTTCATGACAATGAGCTAGGACTTAAGTATAAAAAGCACATTAACAATGTCCTAATCTTATGTCTAATTTCTTGCCAATTGGGTAAAAAATTGTCTCCTGGATTCACACAGTGATAAATGTGATGTGTTTCCCTTGATCATGTCCTTTATAAAATGCTGAATGTGCAATGCCTTTTGTCATTCTCCTTTTTTTCCCTCTAACTGTGTTCTTTCTATAAGGGTGCCAAATTCATTCATTTCCTGAAACTTGTTTTTAACATCTCTGCACAAAAATTTGAGAAGGGCTAAAAGTAAGAAGAGGGACTGAGAAGTAACAACAAGCTTGCCTTAAGTGGGGACCAGGATGATTGGGTAAACCTATTTGGTTGCTGAAGTCCTTCTCTGGTACCTTAGCTAATTCCTTCAGTCATTACATAGGGCAGGTACAGTTGGAATCCAAAGAACGTTGACAAGTTTCAGTGTTAACCAACACATGAGTCACCATGTGTTATCTGGTGTATGTAGTGCCCGAAAAGTTCTTCAGAAAACATAACTATCAGATAATAATCCCTGAAATGAAACTAGAAGATTGCTTAGCAGTACTGGAACAGGAGAGAAACCCTAACTTTTTATTTACACTAGATAATAACCTTCTGTTTCACTAGGATCAATGCAAAGCATACTCTATGTTTTCTATTCACAGGCTTCTAAAATTGTCTCTATTCAAAATACATTGAATAAAAACCAGAGAATTTTCCTTTCTTTATTAAAAATCAGCCTCAAATGTATTTTAAGACTCCATGCATTTCCAACCAGGAAAGTTTCTGGGCTAGATAATCCATCTAGTTATCTCCAGTCTGCTGCCCACAATGCTTTACCTCTTCTTGCCTACATTTTATAGTGTATCTACATTAAATGAGCAAGTGAGTAATCTTGTGTGCATACCCTGTCAGTGTGGACCTATTTTATATCACTGAGTATCCAATAAAGAACTTTAGGAACAAGTCAGGCCTGGTGCCACAGGTCTTAATCCCAACTTCCTGAAAGACTGAGGTAGAAAATATCAAATCAAGGCCTGTGGAGGTTACTGAGTACATTCAAGAGCCATTAGTAACTTTTGGAGACATTGCCTCAAAATCGAACACTAAAGAGTTCTGGGGATATAATACAGTGTTACATTGCTTGCCTAGCACATAAGAGGTACTAAATTTAACTTCCAGTACCACATGCACTTGTGTGCGCGCACACACACACACACACACACACACACACACACACACACATATATTAGAGAGACACACAAAGTCAGCAAGAAAAATTAACTTTCAAAATCACCTGAGGAATTTGGCTCTGGATGAAGACAATGTCAGTACTTTCTGTTGTGTAACCTAAAGACATCTACTGGCCTAAGAATGAAGGAGATGTTAGTGTTAAAAATGTAGCTTCTAAATTATGTAACTTAAGTTCTGATGATATTGAAAACAAATTTTAAAAAAAAAATTCAAAAAAAAAAATTCTTCATGAAACCTTGAAAGCTGAGGCTGCCCAGCAACAAAGCAAAACATTTCTCAAAGAATGATGTGACTGTAGAGGTCAGAACATCATCAAGGAAAAGCACGGAGGCCATGTGAAGAGCTCACAAGTCTGTACAGAACGAGAGGAAACCCTGGTATTCCTGGACTGTATTTAAGGATAAAGAAGGTATTTCCATGGCTTCCATAACACTCACATCTGCTTTGATGGGGTGGTTATTTTTCCCAGCTCTCCTGTGACTCCTTTTCCCTTCCAGTGTTTGTTCACCTCCATTTGAGCAGTTATCCTCACCCCTGATCTGGCACAAGTACCTGTCTCTGTTCTTTCCAGGAGCCCTTTACAGCTGAAAATATTCAGTTCCACAGTTGTAATCTTGAATTCAAATTTCAATCCAGAGATCTAACTCCGGAACACAAAAATCTCCTCAACATATATAATTCTGCCTGCAAATATTTTCAATCTGGCATATTCCTCTCCCTTCATCATCAGAGTAGCTCCTCCCTTCCTGTTTATCATGCTTAATAATTTCTCAGACTTCATAATTCCATAAATACCAGCGATTCTCTCACAAATCTTTCCTTGTTGTTATACATCTATTGACTGAAATCTACTATGGGCCAAATACTGAGGAAAAACCAGTCCATAGAAAGTTATGATGAGAACATTGACTTCAGTAGAATTCAAGGAGACATATATTAAACAAGCAAAGGAACAGATAACAGTAGAGTTTCTACCAAGAATTATGAGTACTATAAATAGATTGCTGTAGTGGAGAATAATGATAGAACATAAATCTGTGTTCAAAGGAAGGTAATGTTCATGTTATGAGCAGAAGGGTATGAGAAAAATAGGGAAATTGGAAAAGAAATGTTCCAGACTAGAGGGAAGAGGGGTTTAATCCTAAAACACCAGAGGGTTCGTGCCATAGCCTGTGAGAAGGCCAGTGAGGTTGGAGCCCAGTAAATGTCAAGAGCACCATAGTGTGAGGATACTGGCTGGCATTTATGGAGTTCTTTTCTTGATGGAATTATGTGAAGTGTTTACGTGGAATGTCACAATTCTCACCCACAATCTCTTACAATTGTTATACCTGCTTGAGAGAAGTACATACATGAAGATCATATCATTTATGCAAGTCCACATAATTACTGTAGTGGGCTGAAATTTTATTCCAGGCAAGTTGATTCTTTGTCTGCATGATATTGCCATCTCTTGGAACTTACATTGAGACTGCTTTTGAAGTCACATTATAAACATCATAGACAGGATGGATTTTATTTTTGTTGAAAATGTAAAGTCATGGTGGTTCTTTAAAAGGGATACAATGCTCACTTCCCAAGATTCCCTGGAATTCTTCACTTGCTTTTTCTTCCGCTTTCCATCTCATCAGACCAATCTCCAGGATTTGCTCTAGTCAACCACACTTAGTATTACCATCAGATTTCAATACTTCTAAAGCCTAAATTCAGGCAAGCCATGTAACACTTAAACCCCCTCAACAACCTCATGCAGCCTTCAGGGGAAGATCCAGCCTCCTCAGCCTGGGACAGACAGCACTCAGATCTGGTTTTGCCTCTCCCCTACCTTGTTGAAGCCAGATTTACTTCCTGTGCTGCATCTACACTGAACAGTTCTCCATTCCTGAATGTGCCCTCTCCCTTCTCCTTGTTCCAGGGAAGAGAAGATCACAGATGAGAGAAATTTCGTGAAAACAGACTGTATTCTGTTCTTTCTACTGTTAAATACTAGCATCCCTGATAAGAACAGATTTTCCTGTCTTAACAGCACTTCTTCACAGCCACCATTCCAGAGACATTACTCTACCACTTTTTTAAAAATTTAAGTCAAATAATTTATTAGCACATAGAACCCTCCAGAAAAATATTGCTTTGTGGTTTGTTGGGAAGGAGCAAAGGCAGTGTTTGAACTTGGTCAGTATCTTCAGTGTGCACTTCTAAATCCCAGCCCAGGCTTGTAGCCCTCATTTTCATAGCTACAGAATATGGTATTGGGTCAGGTCGGTGGGGCAGCCCTGCTACTGATCTTCAACAGTGAAGCTCAAGTCATTCCATGGTTTTCACTTTAATAAAACTCAAGTAGGTGGTGAGCTGTCTAAATGTACCCTCTACCTGTGGGGAATTGCAGGCTGGTCTCCAGTCGAGCTGAGGTCTGAAACCCAATGGTCATAATTCAAATACATGACATGGTAGGTGTTCCCTCATGCTCCTGGAACTCCAGCCCCTGGCTAAGGTACCACCTCCCATAGCCCCTACAAGAAAAGCATGGTCAGAAGTCACTTAAGCAATGGCCCAAGCTTCTGACCTTCAGGCTAAACTCCTCCCCAGTCATCTAGCAACAGTAAAGACTATAAAAGGGGCTGTTAGGTCTGCCAGCACCTGGCTCTCTTATTCCTTTGTCCTCTCACTTCTCTCACTTCTCTCTCTCCTCTTCCCGTTTTCTTTGTCTTCTCTCTCCTTCTTTCTCTCTCTTTCTCTCTAGCCACTCCTCCTCTTCCTCTTCCTCTTCCTCTCTCTCTCTCTCTCTCTCTCTCTCTCTCTCTCTCTCTCTCTCTCTCTCTCTCCTACCTTCTCTCTTTCCCCTGCATTTCTATAATAAAGCTCTTAAACCATAGAGTCTCTGCTCTGCTTCATCAAGGTACGTTGCGCATTCCTGCACTCTGGTCAATGTTAGGAACTTCTTCCCTATTCCCTCTCTCCTGCAACCCTGGAGTGCTAGCAAGGTAGATCCAGGGGTCCCCGGTTGGGGGATGCCCCTTTTCCACCCCCTACCTCCCGCGTGGGTCAGGCTTGCTTACCCTGGGCCCTGTGGAAAAGCATCTGGCAGCTCTGCCTGTGTCCACCTGCCCAGAGTACAGGAACTCTGGCTGGACTTTAGGCACCTTTTCCTCCCCTACTTTTCCACAGAGTGCCCTCCCCTTTATTTTGTTCCCAACATCTACCCACATTACATGGCTTATTTCACCTGCTACTTATAAGAAATTCTCAACTGTGAAGCCACTCCTAAACCCTGACCACCAGTAGAGTGAGAAGAAGCCATCGTCTCAACATCTCTACTGCTCACAGATGTGCCACAACCCAGCACACTCATTTTAGCTTTTTATTACTTGTATGATCCATTTGAAGGGATTCGTCTTATTCATACAATGTCTGGAAGATGATAATAAAAGCTCATATAAATTATAGAAGATGAATAAATAAACTACAATAATTCAAACTTAAGCCAAAAAGAAATCAATGGTGAGCAGAAGCCACATGATTTATTACTTTAGGAATCATCTACCATTTCAAGTGGCAGCATTCTACTATTTAAGTTTCTGCAGACAAAACCAACTAGTACTATCTGAATCAGTTAGTAGGTCTGCTTAAATATCTCTTAAAGGTATCTAACACTTGGATCATGAAATTCATAATTGTAAAAGCTGAAGAAAATTATCATAAAATTTATAATGCTAATATAAAGTTCTTTTGTGGAAAAAAAAAAAAAAAAACACGACCTTTGCAGGAGACTCTGTGACATATGTGAGCCCCATTTAGAGATTAGGTGATGAAGGTCAGAGGGTATAAATCAGCCAGGTGTTCTGCAACCACTAAGTGGTAGAACCCAACATGAACCTGTTTTCCAAATCTAAATAGCAAAACTCACTTAAGACTAAACTGGGGAGATGTTATAAAATCTTCTAAAAAAATTTACTTGGAGAAAAATGTGCTCAAAATATGTATTATGAGTTAGGAATAAAACTTATACCTATAGAAGGCATTAATTTTTAGTTTCAGGTCTGCTGCAAAACTCCAAAGTTCAGACTTCTGAAACCACTTGAATTTTTAATGAATCTGTCTTGCTACAAAGGCTCAAAATCTTGGAGCTTTTATCTGAATCTGAAGCAAATGCTGTTTTGGTCTTGAGAATATTCATGTATTCCAGACATTTTGTCATTTCCTGGCCCAGAAAATCCAAATATTATTACATTTATCCTCTCAGCATAAAGTGAATTTTAGATAATTCATTTCTAGGCTAGAGTTAAGAGTTTTATGTGTTTGTGATGTTGTTTTGTATAGTGACCATGAAAAATCATGGCTTTCATGTCCTAGACAGAGATTTCAGAGGGAAATAGTTATTGGTCAGTTTTATAGAAAAAAATTCCTGAAAAATGGCATATATTTAAGCCATTTGATTTAAATGAAAAAATGGGAATAGAAAATTACCAATGAAGGCATAATAATTGTTTTCAGTGATTAGATCCATTTATTATAGAATTATATATTTTGCCTACTATTTTTAAAAATATTCCATATGATAAATATGTCTAATTTTAGCTTCGGGAAGCTTATGACCAACAATAAAAATTAGAAAGGAAGGTATTTGGCTGGCAGTCCTCTCCAACAGTGCTTCAGCCTCCAACTTAAGGATGCTGGGTGTACAGAGGCAGCCTCCTAGTCTGAATTCAGGTATGTCTCAGTGGCTTTGACTCTGAGGCTGGATTTCCTACATAGTTACATTACCCCAGGGCAATAGTACTGAACCACACACCACTGTCAGCATCTGAAGACAATCATTTGTTCAAGAAAATTCCCCGAGCAAGTGGCAAATAATAATTACCAGGATAATAAGAGAACACAGGAAAAATAGCCCAGCTGAAGCCTGGGGATAACAGAGGCACACGAGGATGATGTAATCAAACAATATGGAAAGTAATCACTGTTGGCTTAAAATTGGTTTGACCCAGAGACGTTCCATTCTGGGACCCCCAACCCTGGTCAGGATGGTGTGCTTGCTTGGAGCCTTCCTGGAACTACCCACTCTTATATCTTCTCAGAAAACCCAACAAGGGCTCATAGTCAACACCTGAATCTTTCCTACCTTCGACTCCTAAAGTAAACCCACACCTAAAAGCCTTTAATCCCACAGAAGTTACCCTTCATTGTTCTAATTAATGATAATTTGCATCTGTTGAGGTTGGAATTGTGATCTTGTTTCTTTCCTAGTCATACTAGTCCATTCTTGATTACACAATGAGAAAGATGCTAAAGGCCAGAGAATCCATTCCCAGAAAAAGAAAAAGAAAAAGAAAAAAGAAACAAAGAAAAGAAAACCATATCAATAAAATGTTGATCTGTAACATAACATGTAACGTTTTAGAAAAATGGTAGGCTGGGTGTCAATATAGAAGACAATTAAGGGTTAATGCTGGGAAATTTGGACAGTGCCTAAAATACTAGGACATTAAATTTATACTTTTAAGTGATTTGTATCATCATTGTACCCTTGAAAATAAGCAAACGGAAACAAAAATAAGTAACATGGTCTGATACATACATGAGGTGTATTACGTTGGAGATATTTATAAAGTAAATTTCTAAGGGAAGAGAAGAAAACTAATACAACTCTTTAGTTTTGTTGTTTTTAAGAAGATTAGGGAGAGACTAATTATTGATGAATATGGAAAGAACTGATTTCTTGAAAATCAAGGGTGAGGTGATAATAACGGATATAAATGGTACCTGATGATTGATTAAATGAGAAAAGAAAGATGCCTTAATGACATACTAGTTTCTGACCTAAGCATAAAATGAGTGCTGATTTTAAAGAGCCATCACATAAGAAACATCACAAGTCATATAAAGAATATATTTTCATAGATCAGTTATAGTAGTTTTTCTAACTGTGTAGAGTACCAGAGACCATGGATAGCACAGAAACATAGCATTGCCACCTGAATATGAAGCTGGCTCTTGGCGTTGATTCTGTGTAGCTGCAGTTTCCCTTGGGAGAGGGAAAAGAAGGGAATGCAGTCTGAATGGAAAAAAACAACAGATCCTTTTTTAGTTATAGATTTTAGTTATTACTATTGTCCATGTGCATGCATGATGTATCTGTGCATGGGGATGTTAGAAACAATTTTGTGAAGTTGGTTATTACCTTCTATCTTTACAAGGGTTTTCAGATTCAACTTAAGACCATTGGGTTTGCACAGCAAGTGCTCCGACCTACTGAGTATTCTTGCTGGATCCTAAAGATAGATCATCTTTGAATAAAGGAAGCCAAACACTTTGGTTGTCTACAAACTATTCTTGGTATAACTATAGAACTACCAAAGATAAATATGCATGAACATTAGGAAGAAATAATCTATAATCAGGAAGGAACGCTGTAGAAGACATGTTTCTATGTCAGATATGAAAGTGAGAGCTGGCTATGAGTGTAGATGATACTGCCCAACAAAAATATAGAGTGAAAAGGATGTAGATTTTAATAAAATCAAAACTAACAATGTTTTGCTATCATCGAGAATGCTTTTAGTTTTGAGTTCATCTTCACTCATCATCACTCAAAGTCATCTTGTCTTCTATACCTTTCAGTTTTTCATTTTATGTTATGTTTAGTACCCTTCATTAGTTAATTTTCATGATTGTATAAGGCCAATTTCGAAGTTTATTCTGTACCTGGTAGATCTCCAGCTGTTTTTGTTCAAAAGACTGGCTTGGCTCCACTGTGCCAAAGGTATGTTTTCACCTTTGTCAATATTTTGTTCAAAATTTCTCTTCTAAAAATATTAAGAGAATAAAAACATGAGTCACATATTAGTTGAAATATTTAGTAAATGAAACACATAGAGGATTAGTACCTGAAATATGTAAATGTCTTAAAATTTAACAGTACGAAAACTTACAGCTTGATTACTAATGGGCCAGACACTGAAGAGATAACTCCTAAAGCAAGATACAAAGAGGGAATGTGAGTAATTACACAGTCTTTATGATTTGTCATTGGAGAAGAAAAAAAAATAAAATAAGGAGATGCTATTACAGAACTATTAGACTGCACCCAAACCAGAACATTTACTTTGCAAAATTCTGAGGACAATGAAGAGGAACAGGAATTGCTATTCAGTGCTGGCATACATGACTGTTGTAAGACAGCTTAGAGCATTCTGATAAAACTGATCATTTTCTTTCACAATCATCCCATTCTGTCCTTTATATTTATCCAAATAGACTGAAAGCTAAGGGAGATTTTCGCAAAAAATGTTTATAGCAGGTTCATTTACAGTTGCCAAAATTTTAAGCAACTAAGATGTCTGTTAATAGGTGAATAGATTGACTGTAATGCATACAGCCCATGGTTTATTATCCAACACTAAAAGGAAATTACCTACCAAGCCAGAAAAAAATATGGAGGAAACTTAAATTTCTATTAACTAGAAGTCAGTCTTTAAAAGGACATATGTAGACAGGTGTGGACTGATATGAATTGATTCCTGCAGTGCCAGTGCTCACTAGGATGGCTAATAGATTGGGGAAAGACAAAGATTAAAGAATTAGGCAGTATATTGGTGATGTAGCAAGAATGATAATTAAGAGTACAAACATGTTAAGGGCAGTGAAACTATTCTACATGGCATCGCATACACCATTGGTGAGCTCTGGTGTAAATTCTAAAGTCTAAGAGACTTTGTTTCATAAGATATCAGTATACATCCATTAGTCCTGACAAATACATCACTCTGATGAGGATATTCATGATCGGGAGTTACTGGTAATGAGAGAAGGCAAACCTGGCTGGTAACAAGGATACATGGGAAAACTCTAGCTTCCACTCAGTTGCTATGGTAACCTAAAGTTACCCTAAATGGTGAGTTTTATTAAGAAGGTGGCAAGTAGAAATGAAAATGAGGCAACAAAGATTAGGAGCTTAGAGAGGTAGCACGAGGGGCAAAGTGTTTTTCTTACAAGTAGGAAAACATGGATTCAATATCACAAAAACACATTAAAAACAAAAAAGGAAATGTCAGATGCTGTGTTATTTGTTATTGCAATCCCAGTGCTGGGGAGGAAGAGACTTGTGACTCTCTGGTGTTTGATGGCCAGTCAGTCAAGCATAGTTTGAAAATCTCAGGTCAGTGAGACATCCTATCTCATAAAAGGAATGACACTCAAGGTTGTCCCCTGGCTTTGTGTGTGTGTGTGTGTGTGTGTGTGTGTGTGTGTGTGTGTAAAAGACACATAGCACTGAATTTTAGAGAACCCCAATATTTAGAAGGCAAGAAAAAGAACAACACACTGAAAAGATATATAAGAAGGAACCAAGGAATAACATATTCAAAAAGGATTCAAGTAATTGGATCATTTTAAAATGTGAGTATTCCAGTGGCAAAAACCTCAAACTGCTCAGAGAATATAGTTATTTTAAGAATATTTGCAGCCCCATAAGAGGAACAACAATATAAACTAACTAGTGTCTCTAGAGCTCCCTGGGACTAAACCACCAACCAAAGAAAACACATGGTATGACTCATGGCTCTAGCTGCATATGTAGCAGAGAAGGGCTCAGTCGGTCATCAACAGGAGAAGAAGCCCTTGGTCCTGTGAAGGTTCTATGCCCCGATATAGGGGAATGCCAGGGCCAGGAAGTGGGAGTTGGTGGGTTGGTGAGTAGGGTGAGGGTGAAAGGGATAGGGGGTTTTTGGAGGAGAAACTAGAAAAGGGAATAACATTTGAAATACAAATAAAGAAAATACCTAATAAAAAATAAAATAAAATAAAAAAATTTTAAAAGTGTATCATCAACTACTACCGTAATCCCAGCTTTGCAAAATGAAAAGTGATCATACTTACCAATGAACATGAGCTTAAGGTAGATAAATATAAGAAAAATATAAAGTGTTGTATGTAAGAATAATAATAAAAAAATCAAACATCAAGTTTCATGTTACAGGCATTACATTTGTTTAAAATTAGATATTTCTGAAAAGTTGTAAGCTATAAAATTAGACAATATATGTGCAAATGACAATTGCATGCAACTATATGGTACAAAATTTAAATGTAACATAAGTCAAAAGAAGAATATAATTTAATTAATACTGAATATTGAAAATAAAACACATAGAATATATAAAATATATAATGTATACATCATACAATGCAGTATCAAAAAAACAAAACAAAGCTTTCAGAATTATAAGATATTATCAGTTCCCCTCATTATGGTGTTCCTCAATCAACAGATGGTTCACATAGAAATAAAAATAAATGCTGTTGAGAATTTAGCAGTACAACCAATAAATCTTTCATTGTTGCCTAGAAACCTCTGCAGCCAATTAAAAAAACAGACTAGAAAAATGTGTTTGATGGACATGATCCACGTATCCACAGTGTCATGCAAAGTCACAACAGGAATTACATCATACTTCAAAGAATTTCTTACCCACGAACTTCATCATATTTCCAGTTTTCCAAAGAATGTTGCAAACATAAAAATGACAAATTGCAAGTAAAACTGTATTTCACAGGATAAGGAAAGTCAATGCTCCTCCAAACAACACACTGTCCCAAATCTTAAAAGTTAGATAATAAGCAATTTTTTTAAAAGCCTAAGTACCCAAATGTGTTAGAGGAGTACTGCTTTTGGAATTACATCTTTTCTTCTACATTTATGAGATTTTTATTACTATATTTGATGGTTTGTATTGACATTTAAAAATTAAAAAGAAGTATCTTGGAAAAAATTATAATATAATTTTCATATAAAAATATAAAAATTCCATACATATTTAATGTGTGTTTCAACAAGATTACAATCTCTTGCGAACTTTATCCTATTATAGAAAGACACATTCTACAAAAGGGAACATGGCTGGATTAAAAGCTGTACACCTGAGTCAAATAGGTCAAATAGCTCTGGACCACTCACCCCTGACATGAGCTTCTAACCAGCATCAGATGCTATTTCCATGAGAAACCCTAATAACTTAATTTTCTAGGTCATGAACATATATTAAAATCAAAATTACAACTGTCATAAATTGCTTATTCAAGTCCTTAGTTCTTTCTGGGAACAGTGAATTATAGTTAGTTTCTGACCCAATGTTTTAATTTACAGCCTGATATATTTAAAACTATGTTACCTCAAATACAATTTTTATTTCCTATTACTCATCCATATAATATATCTACATATACATGCTTTGTGATTTTTTTCTATTAATGTTTTAAGCCTCATTAAAATTTAAGAATTTGCTTTGCATTTTTTAAACTTTATTATGAACAAGTTTCTGAAAGTTTTATAAGCTTTGTGTTGCCATCAATAAATTTAAAAGTGGCCACATCTTATGTTACATGTATTTCCCTATATACATAGATATCAAAACTGCTGTCCACATTCCATTTAAGTTAAAGTAAATCTTTAAAAAAATTATTGCTTGCTTAAAATCTTTTATGACATATCTCTACAGGACAATGATTGCATTTAACATAAGTGCAATTGCATCATCACTAAAATAATCTTTAATTTCCTTTCTTTCCCCTATCATCTTGAGATGGGTGCCTTATCAATCTACATTTTGGTCTAACATTTGCATGCAAGACTGAAATTTCTCCAAGAATGGTTTTAAATGAATACTAGAACTTGGAATATCTCCATTATACTAACCAGAAAAATCTGTATTCTAATTGTTTTAGATTCCACACTTCGAGCCTCGGGTTGCTGAATGTACATGATTAACATGCTATCATATGGAGATGCTTTTGTTTCTAATGAATTCCAATGTCACTCAACAAAATACACTTTACAGTTTCATTTCTTTGAAATTTATAGAAATCTGCATTTGCAGTAGAGCTTGTACTTGAAATACTGCTTTGAAATTTGTAAGAATATTTAACTCTATGAGTCAGCCAACATGAGCAAGTATCTGGAAAGCACTTGCGATGTGTTTACTCTGCACTTGTTACTCACAGTGCTTTTATTGATGTCAATTTGATCAATAGTGTGAGTATGTCATTCTCAACAGCTATATCCCTACTGATTTTGTTTTCTACTCCTGTCAATGTCTCCTAGTGCGGTAGATGTGATAACCACCCAAATCCCTCCTCTGAAAAAAGAGCTTCAGAGTGACTGTAGACTTCTTAGCTCCTAAGCTCCTCCAGATGCCAGCTCGGAGTTTTTACAGCTATTAAATGATCTACATAGGTATATTGAGGCTCAGCTTCTTTATTCTGGCCTCGAAGCAGCTCTACAAATCGCATCATTTCAGAAAGTTTCCTCTGACTAGGCTATGACTTCTGGAGAGAAGTCTTAGATCTCCACATCCTCTGCTAACCAAATTAGCTTCTTCTTCTTCCTTTTCCTAATGCTGCTGATCTAGGAGGACTCCCAAACAAATCTGCGACCCCACCCTGCATCTGCTTCCAGAAACCCTGAATTGTGGCTGCTGATGTTAGGAGTTGCTGATGTTAAGAGCTGCCAAAGCAAACAAAAGCATGTAGCTAGAGGGATGGTACCTGGGGCTCCATCACCTGCCACCCAGTTAACAGTGGGGACCACTGTCTGTGTGGGAGAAGGAAGGAGGAACCTGGAAAGCCTCTGAATGAATAATTCAACTTTTAAGCCTCACAGATGTTGAATCACAACAGTGTTCTTCCCAGTTGAAAAGAATGCTTCTGTAGATGAAATAAATCCAACATTGATGAAATCAGGAGGAAACGTTACTAGGAAGTAACATGATATCTTAGAGGAAAAAAAAAACCTATTTTCTTTGGAAGTTAAGAATGGTTAACCATTAATTTAATGACAGATTGTGAAAGTAAAAGGGGATCTATTACTTATACACAGAAAGCTACACTTAAAATGGCAGAGAAAGCTGAGAATCAGGCCTGGAATAAATTTTTTTTTGTTATTTTGTTTATTTACATTTCAAGTGTTATCCCCCCTCTCAGTATCCTCTCTGAAAACCCACCATCCCACCACTTCTACCCCCTGTCTCTATAAGGGTGCTCCCCTACTCACCCACTCCTGACCCACTGCCCTAGCATTCTCCTGTACTGGAACATCAAGCCTTCACAGGACCAAGGGCCTCCTCTTCCTATGATGCCAGACAAGACCATCCTCTGCTACATATGCAGCTGAAGCCATGGGTCCCTCAATGTGTATTCTTTGGCTGGTGGTTTAGTTCCTGAGAGCTCTGGGGGGGGGGGCTGGGGTAGTTGGTTGATATTGTTGTTCTTTCTATGGTGTTGCAAACCCCGTCAGCTCCTTCAGTTCTTCCCCTGTCTCCTCCATTGGGGTTCCCCTGCTCTCCAGACTAATTTTTTAAGTATCCAAAGCACAAGAAAATTTTAAGTTCATAACCAAACAAGACATTTATGTCAAGGTTGGAATACAATTATGAAAGAAAAAATCCTCAATTCTTGAATATTAGGATTCACTGACACTTCTGAATTCTGAAAGTACTTATATTCCTCTTCAAGTGAGGAAAACTCAAAGATGTGACTACTGAAGAACTGCTGCTCTCCTCTCTGGGCTACTGGGAAAATAACTAGGGTTGGTCTACAACTTATTTGGGGACACTTGGGCCTGATGATAGAGTGGTCCCTCATAGAGCTTAAGACCTAGTGGTGGGATAATAGATCCAATAAGGAGAAGTTAAAGACTTGGAAGAACTTTCACAAGGTAAAGGATTTAAAATAGTGTCTAGAATTTCAAGCACTGTGGAAACCAGACTAGCAAGATGGCTCCCAGGAACATGGAAACATAATCTCAGTCACTCATACTGAGTAGTAAATGCTAGTAATTCAATGACCGATGATGGGAGAAGGCAAAAGAAAAAAAATGAGTTAGGCTGGGATAAATACAAATTTTACATTGACAGCCATGTACTGTTTGTACATGGCTGTACATTGACATTGAGTATAAATAAATGGGCCACATTCACATATAGGGATATGGGGAACATTAGCTTCACTAACAAAATAGTAGACTCTTTTCTTGGTAAGCAAGGACTTCTGGTAAAAGATGCCATTACTCAATTGGATTCCATCACAGGTCCTGGGGTAGTAAGAAAGGTGATTATTCACAAGAAGCAAGATGGCGAAAATAAACACAATTCATGTAATTCTTAAGGATTCGCTTTTTTTTTTTTTTTTTTTTTTTTTTTTTTTTTTTTTTTTTTTTTTTTTTTTTTTTTTTTTTTTTTTTTTTTTTTTTTTTTTTTTTTTTTTTTTTTTTTTTTTTTTTTTTTTTTTTGTCTCTGAATTTCCAAATACCCATAAGTTACTTTTCTGTTGGACCTCTTTATTTTTAAATACTCACTCTTTATTAAACAACACTGATACTTCTGCTTGTTTTCTGGTCAGTTTATCAGTAACTTATCAACTCTGCTATTATTCTGTTCACCATCTTTATGAGATTTAATTGCTGGATTTCTTTTTCTAGTTGATAGTATCTACCACTTTATAATTAAAGTTCTCAAATTTCTTTTTTATTTCTTTAAAAATATTCAATGGAGTTCTTTCAAATAGTGTGCCTGATAGCACGTGATCTGGTTCCTTGGATTCATTTCCATTCTCATTTCCTCTTATTTATTTTTCTTGTCTTCTCATTGTTACTGATCTCTGTTGGTTAATGTGCATCGTTTGCAGTTACTTTGAAAAACAGGAGGCCCAGGATATTACTATATTCCTCCAGAGAGCATGCATATTTGCTTCTTGCAGAGGCTAGGATGCTAACAACCCTGGATAACCTCTATGCAATTATTATGATTAATATCATTGAATCTCAATTTCAGTACATGAAAGATCAAACTATTTTTCTGGGCATTCTTAATATCTTGGGAGTACATGAAGCACTTACCAAGACTCACCTAGTTAGCAGACACCAAATTTTATCTTTTGTTTCTATAGTAATAAGGTAGTCTCACAAGATACTTGACAGTGCGCAGCCATCATTCACCATTTTAAGAATCAGACACCATTGATTGCCTGTAGTTCTTCATGTAGGGCTGCAGCCTGGTCTAATGTCCTCATCCATGTTGCCACGTCAACTGAGGTTATCAGTTTTCAAGTCTTGTTTAGCAAAGCATATTGTTGAGATTTCTTAGGTACAGCAGCCCTGTCCTATGTAAAAGACACTATCTGACTGAAGGCACTCTGGTCCTATGTTTTTTGCAATCTTTCCACCCCCACTTTTTCCTCAACATTTCCTGACCATTGTTAGCACTATTTATTTCTCCTCCCTCCCTCTAAGTCTTCCTGTGCTTCTGCATTATCTTTATCCCCCTTCCTAAATGTTCCTCCATGTTTTCTTAGTTCCTCCTTCAGAGACTATTGTGGTACCTGATACTGGAGTTTAAGCTCATGATGATTTTCTTAAGGATACTACTTACTTATAGGATAGAGTGGTCACTATTTACTGTTCCCTTTCAGGTACTGTAGTTCATTAAATTTTGAAACAGCTGTTTTGTAAAATGTATAATTATTATGCTTGTTTCTCTATTTACTTAAAAATACATTTATATACTATTTTGATATTTATCTATAAAATGCAATGTATTTATATATTATATACTATGTATAATGTGCAAATCATTTTACTGTAAGCTTTTGATCATTGAGGGTGTAACATCTATTTACATATTGAGAAAAACTAATTGATAAAGGATTTTATAAAATATGTATTTCATGTCTTAACTACCAGCTAGTAAACTGGAAGTTTGTGTGTACCCACACACTGTTAAAGAAAATCCTACTTACTTTTGAATTACTGATGCACCATTTGTGGCCTCAGGTGAAATCCTCTGCAATAACATAAATGGACTATTTGGGCTTGTTTGTTTGTTTGTTTGTTTATTTGTTTGTTTGTTTGTTTTTTTCAAGTTATAGAAGTGGCCCTGAAATATTTGGAGTTTATTTTCCTGACAATTCAGAAAGCTGGCTCAAGGATATAAGGAAATACTGGTTTTAATTTACTAATACACTGTTCTCAATCTTCTTAAAGCTATAACCCTTTAATACAGTTATGGTGACACTTAACCATAAAACTATTTTGTTCCTACTTTATAACTGTAATTTTGATACTGTTATGAATTGTAATATAAATATCTGATATGTAGAATATCTGATATGTGACCCATGTGGTCATACTGTTCTATCCCAAAAGGAATTGCAACTCATGGGTCGAGAACCACTGCTTTAAGGCATATCCATAATAGTCAAGATGCTGAATTCAAACAGAAGTGAGTGTTTTTATGAAGTAATTTCAAGGGTATCTACATAGAGAACTGGATATCTAAAAGTAAACTCTACAGTTTTAGCTAATCAGAAATATGTACATGCTTCATAATCTTTTACTTGGCTTCCTCAATGCTGCATGTATAGAGTATGTAACTAGACAAAATAGTGAAGCATTTAGGTGCATGACTAAGAGCACTTGCAGACAGGAGCCTGTTATAGCTGTCTCCTGAAAGGCTCTGCCAGAGCCTGACCAATACAGAGGTGGATGCTCACAACCAACCATCAGACTGAGCATGGCGACCCCAATGGAGGAGTTAGGGAAAGGACTGAAGGAGCTGAAGGGGTTTGCAACACCATAGGAAGAACAACAATATCAACTAACCAGAAACCCCAGAGCTCCAAGGGAATAAACCACCAACCAAAGAGTACACATGGAAGGACCCATGTAGCTGAGGATGAACTTATTTGGCATCAATGGGAGGGGAGGCTCTTCGTCCTGTGAAGGCTCCATTCCCCAATGTAGGGGAATGCTAGGGTGGTGAGGGAGATGGAATAGGGGGGTTGCAGAGGGAAAACTGGGAAAGGTAATAGCATTAAAAATGTAAATAAATAAAATATCCAATTTTTTTAAAAGAATGTCTTAGATCAATACCAGCTTGCCTAAAATAATATCCTGATGATCCCAAGTTATAATTGAAGTCATGTTGAGTCACTGATAACTCAGATGGGGTGTATTTTAAGTAGGAAGAAAATAGTGAAAAGCCCATTCCAGTTTACCCACCATCAGCTGATAGAGAGGGGTGACTGACATGAGAAGGAAGGACATTAGCTTGTCTCTTGGCTAGTACAGCTACTACAAGAGAATAGTTCTACTCTCTAGGGAGGAACTTAGTTCTGGAGTTAATAAAACCTCCTCCACCATGGTCATCCAAACCATGATGAAGAGAACATGTAGTGTAAAATATTCTCTAACTAAAGCTATATGTAAAGTGAGTTAAGCAACAGAATGGTATAAAGGCAAAAACATAAAATGAAGAGCAAAAGAAAAATTAAGTCAACCACACAAAATCATTTCAGTATGCAAAATAGTCCCCATGGAAAAAATAAGGTGTATCAAATTTTAGAGTCCTGAGAAGTTAGAAGTAGCTTTGCATTGCACTAACTAGTGATAAAAATCATAGAAGGAGAACATAGTATTGTGTTTGAGAAATGAAAACCACATAACAGAGACTAAGCTTAACTAAAGCTAGAATTGAAAAGTCAGAAAAATAGCTAATGATGGCTTTCAACAACATCCCTATGACAGGCACTGTGCCAACCTCACCTAAGTAAGTCCAGTGTTGAAGTCAAGTAGAAAACAAATCAATAATTAACGTTCTCTGTACCAGAAAAATACCATTGCCTATGCTGGAAGCTCTCCCATCTTCTCTGCTTGTATCTAACAAGGTGCCTATCCTTTAGGGCACATCATCTTACTGTCAGTCACAGAAGGTCATTGATAACATGCAGATCTCAGAAATTTATGTGATCTTGAGATGCTTACTACAGATTCTCTCAAACATGACCTTGGGCAGTCTTACATAAATACAGCATGAGTTAGAATTATATTCAGCTGCACAAAGAGGAAAACCAAACCTTATCGGATCAAGCTAAGGTGTTTTTCTCAAGTACAGAATCATGAGCAAGGCAATGAATGGCAGCTCCTCAGGGTCACCATGGATCTGGGCACCAAGGAAACCGGCAACAAGGACACAGGCACCTATGACCCAGGCATTTCTCACTTAATTGTGGAACTTTCCCTACATATATCATCTATCATATTCAAAAAGGTTGAAAATAGAAATATAAAAGAATGAGGGAGTGAACAGCTTTATGTCCTTTTGTAAGAATTCTATATCTCTCTTATCTACCTGTATAGTATCACAATACTTCTTCCATGACATTAGGTGCATAATCTACATGATTTACCGTGAAAGGCAAGGAAGCCTCAGAAAGTGGGCATTTTAAATAAAGTGTACTGCTTACCCCAGTGTAAAACCTTCCTAATGAGAAACAGTGTATACATATTGGCAGCGAGAACTTTCATATAGTTTCTCACACTCTTGCTGTTCAAATAAATGAGATTCTGGAAGATTGTTATATTTTATCCACAACATATAATTCACTTATGCATATTCACATCATGTGCATATAAGCAAAGAGTAAATCATACCAAGGTCTAGGTCTAGTGCTTCGTCAACCCACACATGACCAGGCCCATCGTAAGAAAAATAGAGTTGCCTATAAGGCAATTGCTTTTCTCAGAAATAAGCATAGATTTACTTAAACTCATTTCAAGAAAAAATGTGCTAAGACCTTCAGTAAATAATGTACTTATCACAAAATGTGTTATTTATATCACATGTACATCTGATACATGTAAAATGTGTGGTAAATATTAAACAGGAACATGCCCAGTCTTTAAATATTTGTCAAGATAGGTCATTCTTGCATGCAACTTGATCACTATAAAATAGATCAATAAATTTTATGAAACTTATGGGAAAAATCCATGAAATGTGTATGTAATAACCAGTGGTAGAGACAGAACAATGGAACTTTGGATGGTATAAGCAGAACACTGTAATGAAAGGTGGAATCCTAAACTGACAAACTGCTATACTCAAGCCGCCTGATCTTCCATAATCAAAATGTGCCATAGAATGTCACAGAAAGATTGGATGGAATAATATATATAAATTGGCTATTTTAAAAATGTCAGAATAGCCAAAATGAAGTAAGAGGTTATGTGTGGTGCCTTCTAGTACTGTAGTTTCCACAATATACAAAGAGATTTGATTGGCATCTTTGTGAAAACAAAACTTATATAGCTGAATGTGTATAACCAGAAAAGAAAGAGCATGTCAGTAAAACATCATTTAAATTTGCCAGTCAGAATCGGGAAAACAGAGGATAATTGTTCTGACATAAACCTGATGAGTAATTATTCAAGAAATTCGTGATCTTTTGTGTTTATGTTCATTTTTAGGAATAAAATATTTCATAAAATAGCAGACAAGCAAAATTTTAATAATGATCTAATGTGGAGGTCATAAACTCCTAAAATGTTAGTACACATTCTAGCATGAAGCAAAACAGAAAAATACTAAAGATAAAATGTTTTTAAAAATTAATTACTTTATTTTTAATTAATTAATTAGTATATATTTCTATATTATGTTTGATTATATTTTCATCTGTATATGTGTGCATGTGCATCTGTATTTAGAAGACTGCAGAGTTTAGAAAAAAGCATCAGATCACCTGGAGCTGGAGTAACTTTTGGTAGCTGTGAGCCATTCAACGTGGTAAGTAAGAACCAAACTTGAGTCCTCTAGATAAACAAGAACTCTTCATAATCACGGAGCAACTGATCCAGCTCCTAAAACTACTTTATTAATACTTTTTAGGAAGATTATCAGATTATTGAAAGGTACAAAGCTATCAGGTAAATTTCTCAGTTCCTTGCTTATGAGCATCATTCTATGTTTCTTTTGGTGCTTAAAGATATGAATGAAAAGTTACTCCTTCAGTCTGCTAATAGATATGTTTAAGGAAATAGTTTCTTTTAAAGCCCTGTATTATGCCTGGCTTTCCTTCTGGAGGCGTTTGTACTTTTTTATAACCTCACTTTTCATCTTTATGAAAGGTGAGGTATGCATTTGTTCCACAGATTTCAGGAAATATTTAACGTTTTGAGAGAGAAAAAAGTGACTAATCTCCCTAATATAGTGTAGCATATATATTCGCATCTTCTGTTAAGCATGAATAGAAATAACTTTCTTGTTAAAAAAAAATCTTAATTTATTTATTTATTTAATTTATTTATTTATTTTAAACTCCAGACTTTATTCCCCTCCTGACCATTTCACATCCCATATATCCTCCCTGCCCTCATGTCTCCATGAGAATGTCCCCACCTCCCACCCCCCACCCCACCAGACCTCTAAAAGCCCTGGGTTCTACAATCTCTTGAGGGTTAAGTGCATCTTCTTTGACTAAACCCAGATCCGGCGGTCCTCTGCTGTATATGTGTTGGGGTCTAATATCAGCTCGTGTATGCTGCCTCATTGGTGGTCCAGTGTCTGAGATTTCTCTGGGGTCCAGGTTAATTGAGATTGCTGGTCCTCCTAGAGGATTGCTCTCCTCCTCAGCTTCTTCCATCTTTCCCCTAATTCAACCACAGGGGTCAGCAATTTCTGCCATGTTCGTAAATGTGGCAGATGTTATAGCTGGATATAGAGTTAGAGATATTGCAAAGCAAATACTGGAACTATGAAAACTTGTCTTCAGGGAGGTTTACAGGTCAAATTCAGAGAATGTTTCCCAAATTCTGTGTCTAAGTATATAGTATATTCAGCAATAAGGACTTACCTCCAATTTCTGGTAATCAATCAAGAACAAAGACAACAACCTATATTTCTTTGAAGTTTTAAAAAGGATAAGCTATTTAAAGTCAAATTAGAATAAATTATAAGTATCTTTAAATTTTTGAAAATTTGGCTATTAGTCATTCTGAACATGTTGAAATAGTCTTTCAAATTCAGTACAGACTTTAGACAAGGCCTTATTCATATGCCTTGAACAGGTTGATGGTTTTAATAGGTTTTGTCAAATAGGTTGATAACTTCTCAATATAGTTATTTTTTAAAATTTCTATTTCATATTAAACTTATACATTCAGATAGAGTTTTAAATAACTTCCAGAGAACAGTTAGTAGATATGAACATCCTTGGGAATAGAGCAATAATCTCAACAAAATATATCATTTTATCAACAAACTCATAAAAGAATCACCAAAATTTTTTAAAAGTGAAAATAAAAATCAGAATCAATGTTAGTCGTTAATTAAATCTGCACTTGAGTTACCCTGAATGAAAGAGTAGTTGAATATTATCTACAAAATAACATTAGATATGAATTATGATTAACTTAGTCAAGTTCACATTTTATTAAGCACATTTATCCACAGGACATTGTTTTTAAAACTCAATTTTTAATCAAAGAACTTCATTGGAGAGGGAACAGAAAGAATGTAAGGTCAGACAGATGAGGAGGGAAGCTGTAAAATGCTCTGGACATAACTGTTGCATACATCAAATGACAGTAGTTATAGCTACCTTCTTGAGACCTGAAAAACATCATGTTAGATAAAATATCTGCAAGAAGGAAGAAGAGGAGAAATCCTGGAGCCCTGCAGCTATCAGGTTCACCATGATGAATCCTGCTCTGTCTTTTGCTCTCTATTCCCTGGGCCAAAACTTGACCTGTGTCCCTAAAGGCCTCCCACCACATGGGACAACCGGGTGATATCTCTACATCCCAAACTCCTGCCTGCTAGGTCTTCCTGCAAGCCCAGCACCATTGAGGTCTCCTGTACCCTCTGTACTGCATCTTCTGATCCATACCTCTACCTAAAATCTTGGAGGTCTGCCACAGAGACCACCAGCTCTGCCTGCCTCCCTGAAAGCCTGTTGTCACTTAGATAACTAGGTCTATCTAGAATACTAGAGGCCTACCTTCATCAAGGACTATCAACTCTATCTGCAGTCCCAGAAGCCTGCTGCAATCAGGTACTACAAGGCCTGCTAACACCAGGGACAACTACATGGAGAGAGCCCAGCAAAGAACACAATCAAGAATAAACAGGGCAATATGGCACCACCAGAACCCAGCTGTCCTATTACACCAAGCACTGGATATCCTAACACTCCTGAAGCATAATAAAATGACCTTAAATTTAATCTTATGAAGATGATAAAGGCCTTTAAAGAGGAAATGAATAAATATAAAGAAATACAGGAAAATACAAACAGGTGAAGGAAATGAATAAGACTCTTCGTTACCTGAAAATTGAAATAGAAGCAATGAAGAAAACACAATGAAGAAATCCTGGAGGTTAAAAACCTAGGAGAGAACAGGAAGCACAGACGTAAGCATTACCAACAGAATACAAGAGTTGGGAGGGACAACCTCAGGCTTACAAGATACAATAAAAGAAATTCATACATTGGTCAAAGAAAATGCTAAATATGAAAAGATTCTAACACACAATATCCAGGAAATTTGGGACACTACTAAAAGACCAAACCTAAGAATAATAGGAATAGAAGAAGGAAAAGATTCACAGCTCAAAGGCCCAGAAAATATCTTCAACAAAATCATAAAACAAACTATCCATAACTTAAAGAAAGAGAAGCCTATAAATGCGAAGGAAGGTTACAGAACACCAAATAGACTGGAACAGAAGATAAAATCTTCCCACCACATATAAATCAAAACACTAAATGCACAGAAGAAAACAATATTAAAGAATGCAAGGAGAAAAGTCCAAGTAACATATAAAGAAAGACCAATCAGAATTACACCTGACTTCTCAACAGAGATTACAAAAGTCATAAGGGCCTGGCAGCTATCTTCAGACCCCAAGAAACCACAGATGTCAGCTCAGACTATTATACCCTTCAAAACTTTAAATAAACATAGGTGAAGAAAACACAATATTCCAAGACAAAACCAAGTATTAAATAATATCTTTCCTCTAATCCAGCCTTACAGAGGATACTAGAAGGAAAACTCCAACACAAGGAATATAACTACACCCAAAAAAGTAACAAATAATTTCACACCAGCAAAACGAAAGAAAAGAAACAAACACAAACACAAACACACATACACACACACACACACACACACACACACACACACACACACTACTACCAACATCAAAATAACAGGAATTAACAATCATTAATATTTAATATTCCTCAACATCAATCGACTCAATTCCCCAATTAAAAGACAAGGCCTACAAAAGTGGATGCATAAACAGGATCCATCATCTTGCTGTATACAAGAAAAATACCTCTGCAACAAAGATAGATACTACCTCAAAGTAAAGGGCTGGAAAAAGATTCAACTTTCAACCAAAAGTAAACAAAAGAGATGGGGAAAGACATTTCATCCTCATCAAAGAAAAAAATCCACCAAGATGACATCTCAGTTGTGAACATCAATTCCCCAAATGCAAGGTCATCCACATTTGTAAAAGAAATATTACTAAAGCAAAGTCACACACTGAACCACACATAGTAATAGTAGAAGACATTAACAACCCATTCTCACCAATGAACATGTCATCAAAACAGAAACTAAACAGAGAAATAACAAATGTAACAGGCAGTATGAATCAATGGACCTAACAAATATCTACAGATCATTTCAACCAAACAAAAAAGAATAGACTTTCTTCTCAGCCCCTCACAGAATCTTCACCAAAATTGATGACATGGTTTGTCACAAAGCAAGCCTCAACAAATACAAGAAAATTGAAATAGCCCCTGGCATATTCTCAGATTACCATGGATTAAAGTTAGACTTCAACAACAGAAACAATAGAAAGGCTACAGACTTTTGGAAACTGATCAACTCTCTATTCAATGACCACTGTCTCAAAGAAGAAATTAAAAAAAAAAAGAATTTAAAGAATTTCTATAATTCAATGAAAATGAAGGCAGAGCATATCCAGACATATAGGACAGTGCTAAGAGGGAAGTTGATTACACTGAGTGCCTTCATAAAGAAACTGGAGAGATCTCATACTAGCAACTGAACAGCATACATGGAAGCTTTAGAACAAAAAGAAGCTAACACACCCAAGGCAAGTAAACAGAAGGAAATAAACAAACTCAGGGCTGAAATTAATTAATTAGAAAAAAGAAAGAACGAAATTTAAAATCAACGAAACCAATAGCTGATTCATTGAGAAAATCAACAAGATAGACAAACCTCTAGCAAAATGAACTAAAAGGCACTTAGACTGTGACCAAATTAACAAAATCAGAAGTGAAAGGGAGAACATAACATCAGACACTGAGGAAATCCAAAGAATCGTTAGATATTACTTCAAAAGCCTGTACTCCACAAAATTAGAAAATCTAAATGAAATGGACAATTATCTGGATAGATTCCATAGAACAAAGTTAAACCAAGAACAAGCAAACTATCTAAAAATTCCTAAAACTCCTAAGGAAATAGAAACAATCATTAAAAGTCTCCCAACCAAAAAAGGACCAGACAGTATTAGCACAGAATTCCACCAGACTTTCAAAAAAGAGTTATGCCAATACTCCTCAAACTATTTCAATGAATAGAAACAGAATTGCCAAACTCATTCTATGAGACCACAGTCACCTTGACACAAAGATCCAACATAGAAAAGGAAATTTCAGGCCAATTTCCCTTATGATCATTGATGCAAAGTACTCAATAAAATGCTCACAAAATCCAAGAGTGCAACAACAACAAAAATCATCCACTATGATCAAATAGGCTTTATCCCAGGGAAGAAGGGATAAATCCATCAAGATAATACACCACATAAACAAACTGAAAGAAAAAAAAAAAAAAAAAACAGGATCATCTTATTAGATGCTGAAAAAGTCTCTGACAAAATCAAACACCAGCAAGTTAACAGAAAACTTCAAATTAAGTGGAAAAAAACTTCAAGCATTTCCACTAAAATCAAGAACAAGACAAGTCTGCCCACTTTCTCTGTATCTCTTAAATATAGTACTTGAATTTATAGCTCAATCAATAAGGCAACTAATGGTGATCCAGGGGATATAAATTGAAAAGGAAGATGTCAAAGTATTGCTATTTGCAGATGATACATAATTAAAACAAATATTTCTACCAGAGAACTCCTACAGCTAATAAATGCCTTCAGGAAAGTGGCTAGATTTTTAAAAAAAAAAAAGTAACTCAAACAAAGCAATACAAAAACAAAACAAAACAAAACAACAACAAAACTCAATAGACTGCTTTATACAAATGATAAACAGGCCTAGGGAAAAAAAACAAACAAACACCCTTTGCAGTTATCACAAATAATATAAAATATCTGGTGTAACTCTAGCCAAGCATTGAAAAACATGTATGACAAGAACTTTAAGTCTCTGAAGAAAGAAATTGAAGAATATATCAGAAGATAGAAAGATATTCCATGCTCATGGATTGTTAGGATTAACATATTAAAATTGGCCATCTTACTGAAGCAATCTACGGATTCAAACAAATACCAACACAATACATTAGAGATCTTAAAAAGAATAATTCTTGGGCTGGAGAGATGGCTCAATGGTTAAGAGCACCTACTGCTCTTCTGGAGGTCCTGAGTTCAAATCTCAGCAACTACATGGTGGCTTACAACTATCTGTAACAAGACCTGATTCCCTTTTCTGGTGTCTGAAGACAGCTAGTGTACTTACATATAATAAATAAAATAAATCTTTAAAAAAAAAAAAGAATTCTCAACTTTGTAGGGAAAAACAAACAAACAAACAAAAAAAAAAAGCCAGAATAGCTCAAACAACACTAGATAATAAAAGAATTTCTGGAGGTATCACTATCTTTTAATTCAAGCTGTAATACAGACCCATAGTAATAAAGTCTACCTGGTATGTATTGATATAGAAACAAACAGGTTGATTAATAAAATCAAATACATAGCCCAGAAATAAACCTACACACCTATAGACACTTGATTTTTTACCAAGAAGCCAAACCCATACAATGAAAAAAAAAAAGCATCTTCAACAAATCATGCTGGTCTAACTGAGTGTCTGCTTGTAGAAGAGTGCAAATGATTCCTTATTTATCACCCTCTGCAAAACTCAAATCCAAGTCAAAGACCTCAACATAAACTGGATATACTGGATCTAGAAGAGAAAGTGGAAAATAGCCTTGTACTCCTTGGTACAGGAAACAACTTCCTGAACGAAACATCAGTGCCTCAGGCACTAAGATCAATAACTAATAAATGGGACCTCATGAAACTGAAAAGCTTTTGCAATGCTAAGGACATTGTCAATTTGACCCAACCACATCCTACAGAATAGGAAAAGATATTTACCAAGCCTACATTCAACAGAAGGCTAATATCTAAAATATATAAAGAACTCAAGAAATTAGACAGCAACAAATCAAGTAACCTAATTTTTAAAAAATGGGTAACAGAACTAAACAGAGAATTTTTGACCAAGGAATCTCTAGTGGCAGAGAAACAAAGAAATGTTTCCCATCCCTACTTATTAGGAGAATGAAAATCAAAATGACTCTGAGATTCCACTTTACAGCCATCAGAAAGGCTAAGATCAAAACTCAAGTGACAGCACATTCTGGCCAGGATGTGGAGCAAGAGGAACACTCCTACATTGCTGGCGGGAGTGCAAACTTGTACAAGCACTCTGGAAATCAGCATGGTGGCTTCTCAGAAAATTCAGAGAATAGGTAAAGAAAATATGGTTCATTTACACAATGGAACACTATTCAGCTAAAACATTAAAAGTCATACTGAAACATACGTTACTGGCTTCATCTTTGCGGCTTGCTTAGTTTATTTTCTTACATAACAATATTCAACTTCCCAGGTATGGCAATTATGACAGTGGGCTGAGCCCTCTCACATCCATCATTAATCAAGAAAATGTATCATTAATCAAGACTTGCCTACAGAGAAAGCAGATGGAAGTGATTGCAGTTCTCAACAGATCTTCCTCATCCTAGGTGACTCTAGCTTTTATCAGATTGACACAAAACTAAAGAACACGAGAGGTATAGCAATATGTCACTGGAATAGTTTTAATGAAATTTTTATTAAGCAGACTAATAGTATTGGGTTCATCCACAGGGCTTATAGATTATCTAGCCACAAGTTCTTGACCCAGTTAACAGTTCTGGGTATGGATTCTGTCTCATAGATGAGGCCTTATATGTCATCAGAAAAAGGTTGGTTACTCTAACAATATTCATGCCACTATTGTACCAATGGAGTATATTTCGTCAGGCCGGTCATTATTGTATTTCACAGGGTTCACATCTTGGTAAGATTGATTACTATCCTCCTCTGGTGTACAATACACTTTTCAGTACTATAACAGCTATCCACTTGGGAAGAAGCTTCCAGGACAATGCCCACTTGATTTCTCCATGATCTATGGTTCACAAATGTGGTGCCTTCAGCAATAGGGTCTTAACATCGAGTTCTGAAGGATAACCAATGTCAATCTCAATATCCTATAATGTTTGGGTATCTATAGAACTCCATTGTTCAACAACTATGAAAGAGATAACCCATTCTTGGTGCTGGGATTTTTCTGTTAGCCCGTTTGATAGAAGCATTGCCAAGGTTAACTCCATTTTAACTTACAGTGCTTCTATCAGTTTTGTGTTTTTCTGTTTGTCTGTCTCTGTCTGTGTCTGTGTGTGTGTGTGTGTGTGTGTGTGTGTGTGTGTGTGTGTTGGGGGGGTTGCTTGTGCTTCAAAAAATGAAAGTATTATTTAAAAAAATGAAACCAATTGGTTTACTTCCAAAGCATCATCTGATACTGAGAGCAAGTCCTCAGAAGGAAACTATGCCTGCAACTGAACCTTTTGTTACTCTACATTTTTTGTTGGGGGAGGGGAAGAATTACCCCCCCCCCCAGTGGTATAACTTCTTTTAAAAACTAAATACTTATGTCATTTCAGACACCCTTAACATTTTATTTATCCATCTTCATTTTCCCTCTATATCATATTCCCTCTGCCTTTCTTTCTTATCTTCTCCCGTATGCATTTTTCCTCTCCTCCATCATAGCACCTATGTTCTATTATCCCTCTCTCTAGCACTCCTCCTCTTCTCCATACCAGTTAAGTTCAGCTTATATTTTACATCTAAATACTCAGAGCTTAGATCCAGAAATTGAAGAAAGCACACAGCATTTATGCTTCTGGAGATGTGTTATGTCAATTGGTGTAATATCTTTAGTTTCATTCATTAACCTGCAAGTTTTATGATTTAATCTTTCTTTATAGATAACTAATATTTCATTGTGTATATGTACTATATTTTCATTAGCCATTCATTAGTTCAAGGACATTGGGTTGTTTCCATCTCCCAGCTATTGTGAATAGAATAACAATGATCAAGGATCAGTCAGTTTCTGTGAAGTAGAATATTGAGTGCTTTGAGGTATGTATGCCAAGGAGTTATAAAGCTGGGTCATATAGTAGATTTACTTTTATATTCTCACTATTTCTGTAGTGGCTGCATCAATTTGTCATCCCATCAACACTGAATAGTGGTTCCCTTTCCTTACAGTCTCACTAGTGCTTGTTGTAAATTGTTTGTTTGATCTTAGCCATTATGACTGGAGTAAAATTAAATCTCAAAGCAGTTTTAATTTGAATTTTCCTAATTTAGAAGTATGATGAATACTTTTGGAGATATATCAGACATATCTTAGCCACTTTTATTACTTTTTTTGAGAATTCTGTTCACAAGCATAACCAATTTCTTTAATCAAGTTGCTTCTTTTTTTTTTGATAGTTTATTTCTTTGGTTATTTGTGTATTCTGAATATTAATCCCCTATCATAGGTCTAGTTTACAAAGATTCTCCAACATTCTGTGTGTTTCTTCTTCACTTGGTTACTGACTTCTTTTATACATGAACTTGCTTTGGATAGCACTTACCATAAATACCAGAACACTTATAACTCAGATGGCCTGCCTACGAGAAATAGTTGGTGCCTTATTTGCTTAAGATTTCCAAGTTCCTGTAACTCCTTTCAATGGGGAAGGGGTGGGGGGAGAGTATAGGGGACTTTTGGAGAGGAAACTAGGAAAGGGGATAGGATTTGAAATGTAAATGAAGAAAATATCTAATAAAAAATGTCAAAAAATTCCAAGTTCCAGTTCTCTTAAGGATAATTTTTCTAGTACCTTATTTCATTAAATTAATGTTTTGATCATTCACTATATTTTGGATATGGTGTTATACTATATTTTCTATAGAACAACAGTGTTCAAAGGCAAGGAAGGAAGTTGGCATTGAATTCTTCCCATGAGTTTTCCACTAGTAATTGTTTGACAGGGTCTGTGGTGAATTGAATATGCTTGGCCCAGTTAGTGGCACTATTAAAAGGTGTACTCTTTTTTGAGGAAGTGGATCACTGTGGGGTGGACTTTGAGACCTTCCTCCTAGCTGTATAGAAGCCAGTCTTCTGTTTGCCTTCAGAACAAGATGTAGAACTCACAGGTGCTCCTGTGCCATGCCTGCCATGCTTCCTGCCATGATGATGGAATGAACCTCATAACCTGCAACCCAGCCCCAATTAAATGTTATCCTTTATAAAAGTTGTCTGGGTTATAGTGTCTTTTTCTAGGGACTTTTCCAAATTTTCCTAGGATGAGTACCTTAAGTACTTATTTTTATTTGATTACATAATCCTCCATAACACTTTCATTAAATCCTCTTTCTACAATTGACAAGGGTCTTTACTAAGAAACAACTACAATATATGATTATTATAATTCTAAAAATTGAAAGTCACTCTTATCTATTTGACCCAATGATTATATTCTAAATGGCAACAATGTACATTTTCTCCTTCGACATTTCATATAATTAAACTTTTGTTCAGCTGGTACAAGATTTTTATCTGCCTCTGGGTTAGTTAAATATTAAAAGTTGATGTGGCAGTTTAGTTATGAGAAAAATTAAAAATAAAGGAAGGAATTAATTGTCCAGTTTTGATATTTCAAGCAAATATCAAATGCAGTCACTATTTACCTTGAAACGCAAAATTTATAGAGAAAAACAGAATTTCATATATATTTTAATTCTTTTCTAAATTTTATTTAATCTTTTTCTTACACTCCAGAATTTATCCCCTCTCAGTCCACCTTCTGACTGTTCCACATCCCATACCTTTCCCTTCCCCCATCTCCACAAGGATGTCCCCACCCTTCACATACCCCTACCCTACTAGACCTCCCAACTCCCTGGGACCTCCAGTCTCTTGAGGGTTAGGTGCATCTTTTCTGACTGCACACAGACCTGTCAATCCTCTGTGTGTTGGGGTCTCACATCAGCTGGTGCATGCTGTCTGGTTGGTGGTCCAGTGTCTGAGAGATCTTGGGGGGGGGGAGGTGTCCAGGTTAATTGAGACTGCTGGTTATTCACTTCACATTCCGATTGCAGCAACCCTCTCTCCTCCTCTCCCAGTGCCATCCTTAATTCTTATTTAATAGATCACTAACTAAAACAAAGAGAAGTTCTAAAGTGAACTCTTCACACGGTAAAAAGGAAAACCTTTTCTTCAGGAATGCAGAGAAAAAGACAGAAATAACCTTGATGACATTAAAAACACGAAAGGAATCTGTTGCCTGTTTCCAAAATACCAATGCCTAAATAATGGTGAGGGCTTAAGTCCTATCTTAAGTCCATAGAGAGATGGAGTGGATTTTGAGGGAGGAGCCCTGATCTGTTTAGGTGCATGAGAGTAAACTTCTATCCAGAGGAACCGTTCTCTTTGTAGCTTCTGCATCATGCAAAAAAGTGGCACAAGTCTCTTCATGTTTACTATGGAGGCAGAAGATGTCTAAGGAGGCAGTGTTGTCAATGCATGTGGGCCTGTAAGAGCTGCCCAGGTATTTGTAAACTGTAGATGTTGACTGGAGACTTCTGTGATTCTGGAGGACTCACTGGCACCTGCAGCATCTCAGCATTACTCCACTTCTCCCTAGCATTCAGAAGTTCTAACAGACTGATAGCCACAGCATTCATACAAAAAACAGTTCTGTTTTGCACCACACATATGTTTTTGACACTAAACAAAACCTGAATACTTATCACTACCTTGTATATGACATCAGACCAAGATAGCTAGTTTGCAGAATAATGGAGAAAGTACAGGAAAGCAATAAATGGATCCCACCCACCTCAAGAGTCCCTCTCTCTAAGCAATGAACTTATTAAATCAAACTCCTATTTCAAGTCAATTTTGGAGGTCAAAGAAATGGGTTCAAGACATTTCGACTAACAAGAACAAATTAAGATTCAAATTTTGTAATGACTTATTCTTATCCAATCTGCCCTAATGCAGTTTAAAAATAATAATGGTTTTATTTAATTTTTATTTTTTATTAGATATTTTCATTTACATTTCAAATGCTATCCTGAAAGTCCCCTATACCCTCCCCCACCCCCCGCCCTGCTCCCCTAACCACCCACTCCCACATCTTGGCCATGGCGTTCCCCTGTACTGGGGCATATAAAGTTTGCATGACCAAGGGGCCTCTCTTCCCAATGATGGCCAACTAGGCCATCTTCTGCTACATATGCAGCTAGAGACACGCGCTCTGGAGGTACTGGTTAGTTCATATTGTTCTCCCACCTATATATGTGAATATTTGCCTGAGTGGGTGTCTCTGTATCATGTGCAACTGGGAAGTTGATACAGAAAACTGTGAGCTACCGTGTGAGTCCTAGGACTTGATCCCAGGTCCTCTGGATGCATAATCAGAACTCTTAACCACTGAGCCATCTTCTTAACCTTGAAACAGTTGAATTCTGTGTTTGACCACTTGAGTTGCACTTTTAAAAGATTCAAAACCTCTCTACAAGCACTGGCCAAAATCCCTGTAAATTTAAATGATATTATTATATAAAGTTAATATTTTATATATAACATATGAATTCAAATATTATATTCATGTATTTATACATGTATGCTAGATATAAAATATCTTTTTAGACTTATTTATTTTGTGTTTTTGGTGGTGGTGTTTTGACTATATTTGTCTGTACTATATGGGTGTCTAGTGTCCTCAGAGGTCAGAAAAGTCAATGGGTCCCCTGAACTGGAATTAAGGGAAGGTTCTTGGAACCAAACTTGACCTTCCTAAGTTAGCAAAAAGTGCTCTTCCCTACTAAGACATCTTTCAAGATCCTATCAACATCTTGCTAAATATGTAGGTTCTAGAAAACTAGAATTAGACATTTTCAAATGCTTCAGAAATCCATTTAAAATTTTATTTTTATCAAACAAAGAAAGAAATGAAATCATTTTCCAAAAGGAAATGTAGATTTTATAATGCTTAATCATTACCCAGCTTCAGTAGTGATGAGTCTGAAGGTGTAATGCTGGGAATAGTCACACTCTTTTTTTTTTTTTTTTTCTCATAGCTTTGGATAATGTTTTTTGAAAGTAGAAAATTGAATAATAAAGAAATTAATCTGATAGCTATTAAATACCACTTCCTAAAACCATAGAGGCTCATAAGCAACAGAAGATTAAAACCATATGATATGTAAGTTAATAAAGTGGTTTAATAAGATCCTTTTGGCAGTTCAGAACTACCGAAATAACTATTTAAATTGAATGTTAGTTTTCTTCCCATTTGCTACTTTTCACATTCCTGCTTTGCTTGGGAACTACATGGGATTCTGTCTGTCAACTTTCAACTGTGGAGGAAGAAACAGAAATGATCTCTGTTCCCAAGAAGAGCTAGCACTTCAGGAATATGATCTATGCATAGTAATTATGTGCCCTCTGCTATAATTTTCATGTTCATGAGCTGTTGAGATGGATAGTTTTTTTATAGTGATTGAAGCCAGATTTGGTCATCCAATTTCCAGCTACATACATGTTCTGGAATCACAAATTTTTATTACCCAGAATTCCTTCTATATTTGACATTGAATAGTTGCTAAATTTTCTTACATAAACTTGAGTATCTATCTCTTCTTACAGAAAAATCCAAGATTGTTTTCTAAATAAATGAAAAGCCTGAAGAAAATGATAGTGCAAAGTTAAATGCCCCAAACTAGAGACATCTGGCCTCACTAAAATTTGATGTTTAATTGTGTCCTGTGATGATTATGAAGATTCTAACAAGTCACTGGAATTCTCCCCTGTCTATCATATTTCAGGAGCCACTCAAGTTGACTAAGCACAAATCAGTGATAACAAGGGACTTTTATCAAGGAGAAGAGCTTTGAGATATGTATTTACACTTATGAATGAAAGCAACTGTAAACTCCCTCTATCTATATTACTTTGAACCTTATTTTTGAAGTTTTATTTTTTTTAAATTAACTTGTGTAGAGAGCTAATGCTGAGAAATAGATGACTGAATGTCAGGTGGTTCCATAGCCAAGAGCTCCAAAGTGAGGTATTACACAGTAAGCAGAAGAAAAGGGAGAGCCCACTCACAGCTTGTGACAGGCACAACTCTGATGGCTTGGGATGCCTAACATGAATAACAACTACAAAAGAGAACCAAACAGGTGAATCCAATATCTGAGAGTATTTTGCATAGCTGGGAAGGCAGCCATGTTCAATATTAAAATAGACCCTTCTGTTTTCTGCCACACTAGGTAGCAACAGAATCAGTCACAGAGGACAATTCAGAGTACACTTATTGCCCTGTGACACTATTGTCACACAGTGCCACATCCCTGCTGATGACACTATTTCCAAGGTTTATAGTTTCACTCTCCCAGTACTTCAACTTTGCTTTTTTAAAATAGTTTTCCCTTAAGTGAAAAGCCTACGTCTGATACCTACTACCTTTGGTTAAGTTAAACATAATATGAAGAAAAGAAACAAAATCAGTGTAGTGAAAACTTGGGACATCATGTCAAAAACAACTGGAAAATGAAGAAATGTTAAGATCTGAGTGAAAATTTTGCAGTCTGAGACAAAACATCCACAGAGGAAATGACCAATAGGCTACAGCAAGCTAGAACCTAGTTAGACTCTTTACCTATTGGTGCGAGGGGTGAGAAGAAGGTGAAAATAAGAGACATACAGGGAGAAACTTGAATGAGGTTTCACATAAGATTCTGAACACAAATGATAGCCTTTGTCCATCTTCTCAGCTGTCAGCCGTAACTTCCTCTGGAATCTGAAATAAATGGAGATGTCTTTGCCTTATCACTAACCCTACAGAGTATGTAAAGTACTGAGATAATGACATCTATGATTCAAACAACGTGCTGAAACACATTACTGGATTCATCTTGGGTAATCTTAACAAAATTCTTTGAATTTCATAGCTTTCTAGGGAGCATATAAGCACAAAAACAAGGACCACAGTGGAAAATAGTTCTTGGCAAAGCTGAAAAAGATGCCACATTTTGAAAAAGATGTGAATGATAAGTAAAGTTAATTTAAAATATTACATTCATTATACATCAGATTATATTCATATTTACTTTTGGTCATTTTTATTTAAGATATTCTGATGTCATGTAAACTCATACAAGAGAAAGAAAAATAGAAATTAGGCAGGGCTAGGGTTGAAGCTCACTGGTTATGTGTGCTTGCCTGTTATGTGTGAGGCTTAGGTACATCAAAATGAGTTAAAACAAAACAAATAAAATATTCATAAAATAGAAAAAATTTTACCTGTTTATATAAGGATCACTACCTTGCTTCATTAAAAATTGTGTGTCAACCTTTTCAACAAATGGTGCTGGCACAACTGGCAGCTATCATGTAGAAGACTGGGAATTGATCCATTCTTATCTCCTTGTACTAAGGTCAAGTCTAAGTGGTTGAAGGACCTCCACATAAAACCAGAGACACTGAAACTTATAGAGGAGAAAGTGGGGAAATGCCTCGATGATATGGGCACTGGGGAAAAATTCCTGNTAGTTGGCCATCAGTGGGAAGAGAGGCCCCTTGGTTATGCAGACTTTATATGCCCCAATACAGGGGAACGCCGGGGCCAGGGGGTGGGAGCGGGTGGGTAGGGTAGCAGGGCCGGGAGGGGGGAGGATATAGGGAACTTTCTGGATAACACTTGAAATGTAAATGAAGAAAATATCTAATAAAAGTTGAAAAAAAAATTGTGTCTCACACACACATACACACACACACACACACACACACACACACACACACACTGTAAGCTAACTCCATTGTCTTAGAGAATTTCTATATGGGCATAATGTACCTGCACATATCTTGGTTTAAAAAGACCTAATAGAAACATAAATACAAATACCTGGGCACAAAAAGTCAAAATTTTATAGGACCATATAAGTATAAGCAACCAGTTGAGCAGAAACACTTACAAACTGTATCTTGGAAAAAAAAAAAAAAAACTACTTTTCTTACTGCAAATTTTAAAATACATTTAATAAAACATATGCACAGATAATTTATCTCAAAATATTGGTGTGTGCACTTTAAGTATTTGAAAATGTGTATTCTCTTCATACTAAGATCATGACAAGTTAAACATGTACTGATAAGTCATTTCTTCGTATCTTATTTATACATAGAACCATTTATGAGTCTCCAGTGAAGCAAGTAGCCATAAATTACTACCATAATTTCTTACCTGAGCAGTATCTATGGAAAGAAACATGATAACATCTAACTTATCAAAGAGCAGAAGTAAGGCCATCTTCCTTACAAGTTATATTAGTTGGCTTACAACGTGTCTGTGTGTGTGTGTGTGTGTGTGTGTGTGTGTGTGTGTTGCATTTTTTTTTATGTGCAAGGTAGTGATCCCATGTCTAAAAATTTACTCTAAAGATACAAGACAAAATCATACATATAGAATTCTTTATTATGTCATTAATTAGAACTTATTTTAGCTTTCCATTGGCCAGTAGTTGAAAAGCTGTGTTACCGGAAGTCAGTGAAGCAAATGTATTTGTAAGCAATAACTGAAACTCTATAAATTAATGCAGAGTAATATATAGAAAAGGCAATGTAAATAAAATCCTGTCAAAAGATTATACAAACAAAAGATTATTATAAACAAAAGAAAAATAGAAAAGCATAGAAAAAAACCCTAAAGACTAGTGAAATCAAGATGAAGTAATAGAAATAAGAGAAGGGGGAGGAAATGTTCAGAAATGAACTTTTCTTACAGGATGTTTGGAGAATGTTAATTTTCCATATGCTTAATAAAATTAATTTTGAAAAATCAACTTTCCTAAGGAAAATATACAACATAATAATTAACCAAAACAAATTTCTTATCATAGTATAAACTGCACTATATGGCATAGAGAAAGGAACTACCAAACTTATTATTTATTTTCAGAACTGTGTTTTATTAAATGAAATGTAAAACTTGCTACTGTTTACGAAACATCTTCTGATAACTTAATGCCTGTATACACTATGTGTGATGGGTAATTTGGACTATTAACTCAGTTGGATTAAGAAACACCTAGTGTATTGGCGAGGTGAAGTATCTATTTGAGGAATGGCTTTAGAATTATTAAGAAGAGTGGAAAATCCTACATGCTGAATGTGGATGCCATTGTCCATGTGCTAAAGACTCCAAAGGGAGGAAAAGGAGAGGGGGGGGAGGAGAGAGGAGAGAGAGGAGAGTGGGAGAGAGGGAGAGAAAGAGAGGCAAAAGACAAAAAGAAAAAGAGAAAAGAACATCCCAGAATAGTCTTTACCCTGATTCACACAGATGTGAACAAGAAACTTTAAACCCCTGCTACCACACATTGCTTCCCTGACATGGCTGACTATATTTCAAACCATGAGCCAAAATAAACCATTACTCCCTTAAGTCACTGATTTGTTTGTGTATGTGTGTAATTGGAGGTCAGAGGTCAACTTTGGGTGTCTTTCTCAGTTCCCATCATTTTGTTTTTCAAGATATGGTAGGGTGTCTTATTGAACCTAGAGCTTACCCAGTTAACTAGACTAATTGGCCAGCTGTCTCCAAGAATTCTCCAGTTTCAGCCTCACCAGTTCTGGAATAACAGATGCCAGATGTCATTCATGGCTTTTTCCCATGACTTCTGTGGGGTTGAACTCAGGATCTCAAGCTTGCTCTGTAAATACTTTACTAACGGAGCCATTTTCCAAGCCTTTTCAAGTTTATTTTTCTGAGGTATTCATAATGATCAAATCAGGGTATTTCATATTTCTGCCTCCAATAAACTAAAATAAAAATAAATACAATATCGCAGGGTACAGAAAAATATTGATAATGAAAAATAGCAATTTGGGGTCAGTTTGCCTTGGGAAATCTAGCCCTCTGTGGGACCTTGAAAGCCCTTTTTCACTGGTGGCCATCACAAGATTTCAAGGCTGTGCTTCAACAAAATTACCCACCTCACCATTTGAAAACAATTGCAAAATTTTTGGAACCATAAAAGTCTTAGCTAATATGATTATAATAATATATCAATCCTGTGACAAAATCAAGACAGAATTTAATTTGCAAAAATGACTGAGAAATTTTTATCATGTTTGATTTGGTTTACAAATTTGGAAATAATGCATTATGCAATGAATATTTAGCAAATAATGTTTTATTTACAAATGTAAAACTATCTTTGGGTCACTCAATACAAAAAGTAAGTAAAACTTTCATATATACCAAAGGAAGTTAGCTGAAACTTATAATTAAAGAAATTCTTTGTAGTTTGTAAGTGATATTCTAATGATAAGAAATAGTTGTTCTAAATGTCAACGGAAGATAATGAACTTTAATTCTAAAAACTAATGAAAGAGAAATATCTTAGGAATTTTAAAATAAAAGTAACAGTTTACTTAAAACATTTGATTTTATATCTTCATATGCATCAATTCAACACATTAAGTTTTCAGGACAGCAATATGCCTACAGGCATTCTGAGACAGGAGTGCAACTAAGGATGTTGGGAGGTGGGAAGCTCCTTAATGCTGTGCATTTCTCCATACTTGAATATTTCTGTATAACTAATTAGTCTTATAACTCATGCCACCTTTATCCACTAAAATTGAGAGAAAGCAATGTTAAATGTAAAAAATATAGACAAAAGTACTGTCTTCTCAATCTCATATTATCATCAAGTAGACCTTTCTGTAATGCCTTGGATTGCACTGGTAAAAATTCCTGAGATTATACAAATAGTAAATATAGCCTAGGAAGAGTGTAAGAAAATGTGCTTCTTCTAAATGTTATGGTAGACATATACACAATTGCTTCCAGAAAAATCTAGAAGTCTTAGAATTTTCAGTCTTAAAAGAATAGGTACCTGAGATATTCAGAGTCTCTTCAAAACTCGGGAGACTTTTTGTGTATCTCCTGTTACATCCTAGTCACACATGCAAAAGTTTTTATTGACCAGTAAGACAATAAATTCACTTGTGCCAGGATACAGAAAGCAGGAAATATCCACTTACCAGTGAGTGAATACCTTGTGTGTTATTTTGTGATTGGGTTACCTCACTCAGGACAATATTTTCTGGTTTCATCCATTTGCTTAAGAATTTCATGAAGTCATTCTTTTTAATAGATGAGTGGTACTCCATTGTGTAAAAGTACCACATTTTCCTGTATCAATTCCTCTGTTGAAGGACATCTGGCTTCTTTCCAGCTTCTAGCTGTTACAATTAAGGCTGCTATGAACATAATGGAGTATGTGTCCTTGTTTTATGTTGGAGCATCTTTTGGGTATATGCCCAGGAGTGGTATAGCTGGGTCCTCAGATAATACTATGTCCAATTTTCTAAGGAACCAAAAGCTCATAATATCCAAGGTACAATTCACAGAAGCTCAAGAAGAAGGAAGACCAAAGTGTGGATACTTCGGTCCTTCTTAGAAAGGGACAAAATACCCACTGGAGCAGTTACGGAGACAAAGTGTGGAGCAGAGACTAAAGGAAAGGCCATCCAGAGACTGCCCCACCTGGGGATCCATCCCATACACAGTCATCAAACTCAAACACTATTGTGGATGCCAACAAGTGCTTGTAGACAGTAGCCTGATATAGCCGTCTCCTGAGAGGTTCTGCCAGAGCCTGACAAATACAGAGGTGGATGCTCACAGCCAACCATTGGACTGAACATTGGGTCCCCAACAAAGGTGCTAGAGAAAGTACTGAATCAGCTGAAGGGGTTTGCAGCCCCATAGGAGGAAAACAATATCAATCAACCAGACCCCTTAGAGCTCCCAGGGACTAAACCACCAACCAAAAAGTACACATAAAGTAACCCATGGCTCTAGCCTCATATGTGACAGAGGATAGATGGCCTTGTAGGACATCAAGGGGAAAAGAGGCCCTTGGTCCTGTGAAGGCTGGATGCCCCAGTGTAGGGGAATGTCAGGATGGGGAAAAGGGAGTGGATGGGTGGGTGGGTGGGGCAGCACCCTCATAGAAGCAGGGGGAGGGAAAAGGGATAGGGGGTTTCAGAGGGGGAACCAGGAAAGGTGGTTTGGAATGTAAATAAAGAAAATATCTAATAAAAAATATAACTCCTTCTATAGGTGTTTTGTTCCCTATTCTAAGGAGAAATGAAGTATCCACACTTTGGTCTTCCTTCTTCTTGATTTTCTTGTGTTTTGCAAATTGTATCTTGGGTATTCTAAGTTTCTGAGATAATATCCACTTATCAGTGAGTGCATATCTAGTGACTTCTTTTGTGATTGAGTTACCTCACTCAGGATGATATCCTCCAAATACATCCATTTGACCAAGAATTTCATAAATTCATTATTTTTAATAGCTGAGTCGTACTCCATTGTATAAATGTACCACATTTTCTGAATCCATTCCTCTTTTGAGGGACATCTGGATTCTTTCCAGCTTCTGGCTATTATAAATAAGGCTACTATGAACATAGTGGAGCCTGTGTCCTTTTTACCAGTGGAGCATCTTCTGGGCATCCCCAGAGCTTGTGTCTCTAGCTGCATATGTAGCAGAAGATGGCCTAGTCGGTCATCATTAGGAAGAGAGGCCCCTTGGTATTGCAAACTTTATATGCCCCAGTACAGGGGAACGCCAGGGCCAAGAAGTCAGAGTGGGTGGGTAGGGGAGCAGGGTTGGGGGAACTTTTGGGATAGCATTTGAAATGTAAATAAAGAGAATATCTAATAAAAAAATTTCCAAAAAAATGTTTAAATAAAAAGAAAGCAGGCAATATAAGACCACATCTCTGCATATCACATCACAAGTGATTCAATGAAAAAAAAAAAAAGAGAGAGAGAGAGAGAGAGAGAGAGAGAGAGAGAGAGAGAGAGACATTGGACCAGTGTGACATCTAGAAAAAGCCTTTGATACAGCAAGATCTCAGCAGATAAACTGGAGAATGAGTGCAACCAGTAAGGTCCTGCTTCAGTGGAAGCACAGGCAGAAAGATGATAACCATCGCTGGGGGCATATCAGTGGACACTTGTGGCTTTTAGCTTTCAGTCTTAAAAGATAAATCCCCATCCCCATTTTGTCCCAAAACAAATCCCCAGTCTATCTATTCTCCTGAAAATGTTACTTCCCATCCTATATAAAATCTAGACTTAAAAATAAAACTATGTGACTTAAAAGCATAAAAGATGCAATTTGGGAAAAAGAAAAATCAAAGAGAGGAAAAATGGGCAGAGAAGGTGATGGAACACAGCATAATCAAAATACGTCACACATTGTTGAGGATGTCATAGTGAAGGTCATGATATTTAATAATGAATATATACTTTCTTAGTCAGGGATTTTATTACTGCACAAAATATGACCAAGAAGCAAGTTTGGAGGGAAAGGGTTTATTCAGTTTAATACTTTCCACATTGCTGTTCATCACCAAATGACATCAGGACTGGACCTCAAGCAGGTCAGGAAGCAAAATATGATGCAGAGGCCATGGAGGGATGTTACTTACTGGCTTACTTCCCCTAGCTTGCTCAGCTTGCTTTCTTATAGAACCCAAGACTACCAGCTCAGGGATGGTGCCACCCACAATGGGCCCTCCAACCCATTATGAATGCAATCTGTGCAAAGACAAAGGTTTTCTCTTCACAATTGTCAACAAACTTGTTTCCATAATGAGGTCAGCATGAAAACACAAGTAAGCATATTTTCAAACTCTTAATTATTTTCACACTTTCTTGTAGTTAAGCATGAATTATTACTTTTTAAGGCACATCTTGCCTTCATATTTAAATATAATACACTTAAACAATATTCATTATGCTATTTTTGTTTTCTAATATAACAAGTCCTAATAGCTTAATTTAATTAGGCAGACCTCATATTTAGTATGCATATTGTATTTTCCCTAAAGAAACTATAACTTTTCAATCTTTCAATTCCTGAGGGAAGGTGGTTCTGCACTGGGGTCTTTGACCACTAACAACATTTACCATATAATTAAAATGTTTGCAGTTTTTAACAGCTAAACTACCTGATTAAAGCTAACCTCCATTTCTGTGACAATAGGGATATATATATATATATATATATATATATATATATATATATATATTGAAGATACATATATATATATAGTGAATATGTTTGTGTGTGTGTGTGTGTGTGTGTGTGTGTGTGTGTGTATGTGTGTGTGTGTGTTAATAGAGAAGCAGCGTTGAGAATAAAGTCTATTGGGAGTAAATAAAGACTTGTAGTCTGAGGCCAGACAGCAGTCATGATAGTTCTTAGACAATATAGCACTGAAGAATGTGTGGCAGCAGGCATATTTTCTCAAGCCAGCTCTTTGAGGTACAATAAGATGATTTAAAAATAAGAGTAGCAGAAAGCTCATTTATTAAGATTAATATCTATCAGGTGCATGATAATCCACTGGAGTAATATGTAGGCTGTTGAAGATGACTTCCCAATTTCCAACTTTGTTGCCAGGAAAACTGAGTCTTTCTTAGCACAGAAAATTCAAAATAAGATGAAAAAGCAGCAAGATGGGGAAAAATCAGAAAAGGTACCTTTGGTCTCTTAAAGTGAAGATACCTTAGAGACAAAGTAGAACATTCCCATATGAATATATATATGCCAAGGATGATGGGAAATAATCCCCTCTATAGATAGACCTTAAAATTACTGGTCCTTATGTAATACTTGCAGTTCATCAATTACCCCAATATGACTATAGAAATATGGCCCATCATGGACTGAGCTTTGCAGTCTAGATGGTTGAATGAGAGAAAGAGCTGTCCACATAAGAGACTAAGAAAGAACTCCATTAAAACAAAAAGGGAGAAAGAAGCTGGGGAAATTAGAAGCTATTGCTTTTACAAAGTTAAAAACTATGTGTTTCCATACAGTGGAAACAGTCCTGTCATTTAGAAAACAAGAAAAAAGCATTCTAGACACTGAACTGATTTTCAAGTGCCCATTATTAACCAGCCAATTGGTCTGGCTCTTTAAATGTTTATTACTTTGATATACAAAACACTCCACTCTATTTCATTTGTATAGAGTAACATTTTCTTACTTATTGTGAGGTAGAATACAATTCATTTATTTTAAGATTTAAAAAAACAAAATCAAAATTTTTGGACCTTCCAACTTAAGAACCCATGGATTGTTTTTGGAAAACATAATCCTCTTTTGAAACTTATTTTGTCATATCATCCTGTTCTCTGAGGAAATACACTTTGCCTTATTCCTTCTCCCCATTAGACTCCTTCTAAGATAAGTGAATTCACATTCAGAATTGAGCCAACTTCAAAGCAGAGGGTTCATATTAGCAGTGATCTAGATTTCTGTGACCTGCTGAGGACTCTAGTGCACCAGAGCGAACATTTAATCCATCTTACACACCCTACATTCCAAGTTTCCTAAATGTGCTTCTACCCAAGGATAAATAAAAAATGTATAAAATTATAGACAGATCTCAAGGTTCACAGAGGAAATGGAATTGTGAGAAATAAATATACCTTGATAGACTTTCAATATTAAAAATATAAACCACTCCTATATACATGTACAAACAATTCAACAAAGTAGATTATAAATTTATTTGGAAATATATGAAAAATAAAGGTTTGGTTTCTTACAGAAATATATTTAATCTTAGTAGCTGCTAATTTTATTTTAAAATGTGATTAAATGGTAATGCATAGAAAGTTAAACAGGATTCCATTTTTTCTTTTTAAATATTTATAAATATTTATTTATTTTATTCACTTTACAATCTCCATCACAGCTCTCCTCCCTCCTCTGTTCCAAGTCTGTCCTCCCTCAGCTCCCAACCCTTCTCTTCAGAGGGTACCACCCCACCTTGGGCATTGAGTCTCAGCAGATCTAGGCACAAGCTCTCCCACTGAAGCCCAACCAGACAGTCCAAGTAGGGGGGAAGGGGATACAAGGGCAGTGAGTAGAGACAGAGACAGCCCCTGAACCACTTGTGAGGGAACCACATGAACAGCAAGCTGCACATTTGCTACAAATGTGTAGCTCCCTGATTGGTGGCCCAGGCTCTGTGAGGACCCATGGTACTTGGTTATTGACTCTATGGGTCTTCTTGTGGTGTCTTTGACCCATCCAACTTGTTCACTTCTGTCTCCCAGTCTTCCACAAGACTCCGTGTCTGGCTGTGGGTCTCTGCATCTGCCTGGATCCACTGCTGGAAGAATCCTCTCAGGAGACAGTTATGCTAGGATCCTGTCTGCAAGCACAGCAGAGCATCGTTAATAGTGTCAGAGGTTGGCTCTGTCACATGGGATGGGTTTCAAGGTAGGCCAGTTATTGGTTGGCTGTCCCCTTAGTCTCCATTCCATTGTTAGCCCTGCACATCTTGTAGGCAAGATAAATTTTTATATTTTATTTATTTATTTATTTTTGTCATACTAAGTTAAGTGTGATAAAATGTAGCAGCAGTTTATGTATGTATGGCATGCATTTTTTTTTTTAGTTTCCATTCAACTTCCCAAATTATCGCTTATAAATGCAAGCATGTTCGCCAAGATTCTTGCTTCCCTTAGTCTCTACTGACAAAGTCTATCTTCCACATAAGAATAGTAAGCAGTAACCAAAACAAAAGGAAACACATTTTTTTCAGTTTAGACTTCTAGTGAGTGAGTAAACTAGACTTTAAGAAACACAAGCTCCCCACACACATACACACACACGCACACACACACACACACACACACACACGCACCCCATTCCAAAAACCAACATGTTTCATCCTAGATAATAAAGAATAAATAAAATACAATCAAGAGAATATCATTGATAGTACTGGAATTACAGAGTCAAAAGCTATTTCTTTTTTTGTTTGTTTGTTTTTGGTTTTGGTTTTTTTTTTTGTTTTTGTTTTTCGAGACAGGGTTTCTCTGTAAAGCCCTGGCTGTCCTAGAACTCACTTTGTAGACCAGGCTGGCCTCGAACTCAGAAATCCCCCTGCCTCTGCCTCACAAGTGCTGGGATTAAAGGCGTGCACCACCACGCCCGGCTCAAAAGCTATTTCTAAATGCCTCTCTCTCCCTCTCTCTATCTATCTATCTCTATCTCTTTCTCAATACATGCATATGCACACACAAACACACACAGTATACAAAGTTTCACAGAGAAGTAATAATACTCTTTCCTATCAAGTATTTCTACAAACTCTAAATATCTGAAGACCTAACTATCAAGTACTCACGTATGGGATCATAGCTTATTACAGAAACTTTTATTTTTCTAATTGGAATGGCGTTCACCCACCCTAAAGAGGAGCGGCCAACACAATCATGTGCCCTTGTCCTTTTGTTAAAAACAAACAACTATACAAATAAATCTCTATCTACATACCCAGGTAAATGGTTAAAACTTCACCATAACCCATGAAGTGTTTCAGAAAATAAATAAATAATCCAGTCGTAATGCCATATGCTTTTAATAAATTAAGTGTTGTAGTTAATCACAATTGTCAAATTGGTGAGTTAACATCTAAAATCATCTAGGAAAGAAGACTCTGGGCATGACTGTGAGGATTATCTTGGTTAGGTTAATAGAAATGGAAGTACTAACCTTTGTGGCTGGCAGCAGTTACATTTGTTTTATTTATTTATTTACTTGTTTATTTATTTATTTTATATCACAACTGCAGTTTGTAATCCCTTCTCTCCTCCCAGTCCTTCCCTTCCCCTACTTTCTTCCCAAACCTAACACCACCCCTACCCCTGTACAGTTACATTTGATTGATTGATTGATTGATTGATTGATTGATTGATTGATTTTACATCCCAACTGCAGTTTGTAATCCCTTCTCTCCTCCCAGTTCTTCCCTTCCCCTACTTTCTTCCCAAACCTAACACCACTCCTACCCCTGCACCCACTCTTCCTCCAGAATACCCAAGATACTCATAAAGGTCAACAAACTGAAGTGTCCAAATGAGGACACTTCAGTCCCACTTGGGAGAAAGAAGAAAGTAATCACAAATGGGGTCAGAAGGAGGGACCTAGGCAGGAAAGTGGACAGGAAGGGGGATAAGTAGGGGAGAAGGGAAACTGACCTGGTACTGAGTGAGAGAAAAAGAGTGAAGCCCCGATGGACAGCAGAAAGAATGAAAAGAGGCAACATCTGGATATAGGCGGTGGGGGACCCTCCAGAATGCACCAGAGACCTGGGAGGTCAGAGAATCTCAGGACTCAAAGGGAGGGTCCTTAGATGAAATGCCAGACAGTAGGGAGAAGGAACTTATAGAGCCTGCATCTGGCAGGAAGACAGGACATCAAGTGAGGGAGGGGGTTGCCATCCCACAGTCACAACTCTGACCCATAATTGTTCCTGTCTGAAAAAATTACAGGCATGGAAATGGAGAGGACCCTGAAGAAAAGAAGGTACAGTGACAGGCCCAAAAGAGGAATCCAGCTCAAGGGGAGGTCCCAAGATCTGACACTATTACTGAGGCTATGGAGCACTCACAAAAAGGTACCTAGTATGACTGAAATCCGGAAGAGCCAACAAGCAGCTGAAAGAATCAGATGCAGATATTTGCACCAGTGATGGACAGAAGCTGCTAACCCATGTTGTTGAATTAGGGAGTGCTGAAAGAAGCTGAGAAGGGAGAATCTGTAGGAGGACCAGCAGTCTCAATTAATCTGAACCCTGAGATCTCTCCAACACTGGACCACCAAACAGGCAGCATACATCAGCTGATATGAGGCCTCCAACACACATACAGTAGAGGACCTCTGGGTCTGTGTTCTTTCAGAGATGAATCGCCTAACCCTCAAGAGACTGAAGGCTCCAGGGAGTTTAGAGATCAGGTGGGGTGCGGGTAGGGACATTCACATGAAGATAGGGTGGTGGGGAGGAGGTATAGGATGTGGAACAGTCAGAGGGTGGATGGGGTGGGGGAAATAAAATCTAGAGTGTAAAATAATAAATCAAATAATTAAAAAAAGAAGGAAACAAAAGAAAAGATGAGGCAGAGGAGTCATTTTTAGTCTGGAATCTGGATTATGAGAAGTGTAGGAAGTAAGATGAGCACAAGCGTGTATGTCCTCTAACCTCTGCTTTCGACAGTTGCTGCAAACGTGATCAGCAGGCTCAGCTCACATGACAAGTAGCAATATTGAATTGGAACCAAAATAAACCATTGCAATAACTTTTGTTAGGATGCCTTATCACAGACATAGGCAAAGATACTAAGACAATAAAACATGAATATCCAGCCCTATAATTCCTTTCCAAAATGTAAGCACAAGTAATAGGCTTTGCAAGCAGCCCTAGTCTCATTCACAAAATCTCAAATAACTTTGAGATAAATAAAATTAACTACAACAACAACAAAAAAATAGTTGTCATCATCATATATATTGGGGACATTTATAAAAAGGAGCACACAAGCAAGACGACCCAGTTGTTAAAAGCATCTGCAGTCCTGCCTGATGATCTTTTTTTATTATTATTATTATTAGAGAATTTCTTCATTTACATTTCAAGTGTTATCCTAAAAGTCCCCTATACCCTCCCCCCCACCCTGCTCCCCTACCCTCCCACTCCCACTACTTGGCCCTGGCATTCCCCTGTACTGGGGCATATAAACATTGCTATGCCAAGGGCCTTTATTCCCCAATAATGGCCAACTAGGCCATCTTCTAGTATAGCCCCCAGGGCCTACATGGTGGAAGAACAGAACCAATTCCATAAAGTTACTCTCTGACCTCCATGTTTTCCAGATCATTCAAGTGTGTGTGCATATGTGGATACACAACATATGAAATACATGTTAATGTACATACCTACATTTCATAAAATGAAAAAATAAAATAACCAGCAATGTTGTTTTAGAAGATAAACACAATCCTTAAAATTCATAGAAGAATATATACAATATGAATAACATCAATTACCTATATGATCTATTGATATATGAATATAAATCTATATTTATTGAAGGGAATTCATATTATTAGAAGCTTTTAAATAAAAACTGATGTAATCAGTTCATCTGAATATTTTAGAAAAAAATATCATTTTCAAATTCCCCAAAAAGCTGAAATTATAGTCTGTTTTGCTTTTTAATTTAGCCAGAATAATATTCAAACCAAAATTTGACAAGAGTTTTAATATAAATAAAATTTAATTGCAATTTATTAGAATTTTAAGAATATATTATGATCATTAAAATTCATATCTAAGCTCATATCAAATAAAATCCACAGATATACATATGATTAATGCATCAAATACATCAAAAGACATGTAATTTATTCCAGCATATAAATATTACATGGTAGTATATTTTCCAGATACATGTAACAAGAATGTAGAACTATTCTTGGACCTGCAGGTGCCAAATGGGTAACTGAAAGCAGAAAGCTAATCATTTCTGCCTTCATCTTGCATATCTTCATTGCTATAAACTATGCATTAGGTTCCTGCTCAACTCCATATACATCAATCATATACAAAATATCAGCTAAAATGTGTGAGGCTGAGTAGCTCTAGAGTTACCCAACATACCTCACCAACACACCAAGGTAAGAGTAAATAGGGTATGTACAAGTCTCTTTTCTTGCCTTCACTAAAACTGGTTTCTTCCATTTTTTTTTTTTTGCAACCAATGCCTAGACATGGTTTGGGGACTGTACTCCCCAGGATCAGGACCCCAAATCCCTCAGACAACTGAGAAGAATCATGAAAGTATACTTCATATATTCTAGAACACACTGTCTAAAATCATAGATAGATTGTTTTGTCTCTATAATGAGAAAATATTATACACTGCGCTCCTGAAGCACTATAGCTTTAATACTTTCATTCAACATTGACATGCACAAAAGAAATAAAGGAAGAGGCTGGGGAGATTGTTCAGCCAGTGTGGAAAACATCTGTGTGCTCATTATCTAAGCATGAGAGCCTCAGTTCAGATCCTTAGCATCCACATAAGAGCTAGGGTGGAGGTGTGACTCATAATCCCAGTGCTGATTAGGGAACTGGGCAGTGAAAGCCAGATTCTGAGGGCTCAGCAGCCATCCAGGCTAGCTAAATCAGAGAACTCCAGATTCAGTGAGAAGTCATGTTTAGAAGATTAAGAGGAGGAAGAGAAGGAGAGAAGGAGAAGGATGATTGTTGGATTGTTTTTGAGCTGTGTATACAAATGCTAAATTGTGAATCTCAAGAACTGGTTGAAAACAATGCACAAATCCTTCTGTACACCAGCCCTCTGTGCAAACCTTGCTTCCCAATAAAAGTTTTCAGTTACTGGAGTGGGGATAGCAGGTAGTGACTACAAGGAGAAAAAGATGAAGAAGAAGAAAAGGAAAGAGAAAGAGAAAAGCATAGAGAGAACAGGAGTTCTTAATTAGACATGATGGACCAGTAGCCTGAGGACAGACTGATAGAATAGAAGTAACCCAGGCAAGACTCCAATAGCAAGCACTTAGGAAGTGAAGGTTGGGAATCAACAGTCTAATGTATAGAAAAATACATTAGGGGTAATTTGTCCAGTAATTGAGCTAAAACCAATTTAAAACTCTATTGAACTCTTTCTTGATTATTGGGGGGAAAGTCATACCAATAACAAAATTATTAAATAACATTTAAAAATATCATGTACAGATGGTGATACAGACAACTGTGCAGGACCATAAAGAAACCTCTGCACCCACCCTCAAATGCACAGGTATGCACACCCTCAACATAAATACAAGTGTAAATAATAATGTTTCAAATTAAAATAAATAAAAGTCAATGGAAAGAAGAAGTTGTAAAGGGATTGTTAATTGATTAGAAACTTGCATTATTAGAAAAGAAACTCTCAGTTATAATACCAGTACAATATAGTATAACACTAATTCAAACATAAGGCTGATTGTGTGTGTGTGTGTGTGTGTGTGTGTGTGAGAGAGAGAGAGAGAGAGAGAGAGAGAGAGAGACAGAGAGACAGAGAGACAGAGAGAGACAGAGAGAGACAGAGAGAGAGACAGAGAGAGAGAGACAGAGAGAGAGAGAACAGAGACAAAAGGAACAGAGATAACAATTTATATATAAATATTAAATATGTGACATGTGTAAGCATATAGTGAAAAATATTTTTTAAACTATCATTCTCAAATTTGAAGACTTAATATAACATTTAGTAAGAGAGAAAAATAGTTAAATATTGTGGAATAGAATGAAAGTCAAGGACTAGATCATGCATGTGGACTTCTTGACTTATGATGTTTTATTGGAATGAAAGTAGGGGAAGAATATGATTTTCACTGAATATTCACATAGACAAATATCATGAGTTATAAGAACTTCTACCTCATACCTTGCTCTTAATTTAAAATGGATCCTAGACTCAAATGTGGAAAGAAAACATTAGTTTTCCTGGAACCTGCAGGCAACACTGACCAGGGAAAGAAGTGGGATAACTGCAGATCTTTGCCTGTCCCCTCCTGTCTCCCAAATCCAATCCCCAAGTTTCATCCCCAGCTGTTTCAGACTGCCTGCTGTGGCTGTTCCTCACTCTTTACCCCTATACCCAGAGGACTGAACAGATTCTGGTGGAATCCTGCCCTCTTCCCTCTGGTGGCTCACATAGTTCCCTGATGCCCAGCTTCACTTCTAAGTGTCAGGAGCTGCCAATACCTAGAAACGTATTTTTATCCCTAAAGTCTAGCAGGATACAGAAGAATTTCCTACCTGTCAATACACAGCCACCAAACCTTCCTCAGAAGCAGAGAGGGCAACAGAAACCAAGGAACAAAACACCACCCAACAAAGAGATGACCTGAAATCAGCACCTAGAATTACAGTCATACCAAACCCAGATGACTAGATACCAGCATAAAAACAGAATACCATCCACGATAATATATCTCTAACAGAGTCCAGCAACAGTGACCCTGAGAAATACTACATACCTGTAAGTTCATGACTAGGACTGAAAAATAGCATTTAACTATAATAAAAGTCCTTAAAGGGGAAGTAAATAAACCCCTTTAAAAGCTATTAAAACACAGATCATAGAAAGAAATGAATTAAACAGTTCAAAAAATGAAAGTGGAAATAGAATCAATAACAAAAACAAACTGAGGGAAAACTAGAATTAAAAAATTAGGAACTCAAAGAGGAAACTCATCTACAACATACAGGAAGTGGAAGACAGAGTCTCACTGAAGGCAAGATAAAATATATGGATAACCTCAGTCAAAGAAAATGTTAACTCTATAAACTTCAGGCACAAAATATCCACAAAATCTGGGACACTATGAAAATACCAATTCTAAGAATAGGGATAGAGGAAGGAGAAGAAACCAGGTCAAAAGCAAAGAAATATTTTCAACAAAATCAGATAAGAAAATTTCCTAACCTAATAAAGGAATTGTCTACCAAGTTACATGAAGCATACAGAACACCAAATAGAGTCAGAGAAGAAAGTTTCCTCAGTAAATATTAATAAACACACTAAACATACAAAACAAAGAAATAATATTAAAAGTTGCAAGGGAAAGAAAAAGAGAATAGCACACTTAAGCATAGGTTATACTTTCCTAACCTGAAAGAGAGCAAAGACTTCATGAACAAATAGTGGTTGTACTGCTGTACCAGACCATATCAGATTGATGTCTTCACACGAGAACTCTTATTCTGAGAGTAAATTGCATGCACACTGGTCCAGGATGTTTTCAACTTATGTGTTTGAGAATATGCTCATATTGGAGCCATATAAATTGTTCCTAGTGTCTCAACGGCAAATAGGTAACCCCAAAAGAAAATGAAAGATTATTTGGGATTTTATTTCACACAAATGAATTTCCAAGTGTCCAATAGTCCTCTGAAAAGTATTCATTATTCTTTTGAGGGAGTATAAAATCTTACAACAAAATGGCAGCACACTTGCCAAACAAACCAAAACACTGTAGGCTGAAAAGACCAAAATGTCAGAGAAGTGAAGGTACCAATTGTGTACACATTAATGGTGTCTTGTACCTATACTCACTATATGTTGTCTAAAACAAATGTCCACAGAAACACAAAAGCAACCATAGCAGCTTTATCTATGATTATCTATGGTGGCCTCAAAACAGAAACAATTCTGAAACCTGCTCACCAAACAATAAACAATAAAAATCACAGTACATGTAATCATTAGACTGCAAGATGACAGTAAAAGAATGCACTTATAATCTTTATAAAAGCCAATTAAATTTCAAAAAATATTACGTTGAGTTAAACAGAACTGAATAGAACTGAATCACACCTGGCATGAGGTTAAAAACAGGCAAGTTCTGTGTTAGATTCTGTAAGACTCTGTAGTGTTGGAATGTGAGTGAAAATTAGTCTTTTCAGGTGTGGGAGGTTCTCATGGCATGATGGACATGCACCCTACCTTTTCCTCAGTGTAGTTATAAGAATAACTACATATGTAAAACTGTTATGAGCAGCAAAACAACCTGCAGAAACACTGCATGCTTCACTATGCCTAAAAACATTTTTTAAAGTTATATTAAAAACCCCTTCAGGAGTTTTTCTACAAGATGCCAAACTTGACCATGAAAGGCCTGGGCCTCCAGGTGGTTCCGCTGACAGAGAAGTTGCTTCAGTGAGCTGAATTATAATGCTGCACTGAATCTCCCAGACTCTGCGTTGTCTGGGAGCAGCAAACTCACAGACACTGAAAATGCACATCCTGAAATATTTCTTCAGCAGTTCTCTCTGCTGGGAAAGTTCCAAACAGTAATTCATAATGAAGAAAAACATCTTCCAGAGAACAAAGGGCATAGGCTGCCAGAGCTACTTCTATTCATGAGGATGATCTTGGCCAGATCACAATTTTTATCATATCACCTAAATGCATTATTAGGTATCATATATTTTAAAACATTACTCTGTTTTATTTCTTTGTGAACTGAATACAAGATTTCTTTCAATATGTTAAAGGATAAAGTAGAGAGGTGTAAAAAAAATCAGTAGAGCCCACTCTGCCTGAGGGACATCAGGGTGTTAGCCTTGATTCAGCTGTCTGTCTCTCCTTTAAGTACATGCACCCTTGACAAAATTCTGAGCAGTTTTAACTACACGTCCTCTCTTACTGACAAGAAAGTGAAAACTAAATTGAAAAAGTAAAATTAGATCAAGTATCTCAAAGATTAATTCCTTCTTACATACACAGTACTTTTTAAGGGATAGTCTCAGACCTTGCAAAGCAAGGATTTTAAGCTACCAGGACAGTTGATGAGCAGTAAGTCATCCTTAGACAAGTAATACTAGTGACCTGCCCCTGACATCTTCATTATTAAAGCAGCTATTCAAATCTTAGCTCTTTTAACACAAGATTTAGGTGAACTAGAATCTTCTGCAGGGAAGATAATATGAACTGATCTCTACACGGGCTGTGCAGAGGTGGTCTCTGATTCTATCGAACTGGGATTCACAGCCCAGTTTTAGAGTAAGGAAGAAAGAACTCAAGCCTCAGACACTTTCCTAAGAGAGGGCTACAGGCCAGAGGTCTTGAGAAAAATGTTCTTTGGATCATCTATGATAGCAGAACTATGTTTTCTCCTTTGCTCCAGAGGATAGTTCTTCAGAGGTAGTTCAACAAAGACTGGGTCTTGAGAGGCCATACACTCCTTTCAGATTGTTTATTTTGTAAGGAAACTGGGTGGTAGAATCAAACCTTCATCAGTTAATGTCTTTCATGGCGCTTGTTTCAGCAGCCTAAAGCTGATACAGTTAAAGAAAAACGTATAAACCCGACCTCTAGTCTCAGTGCTTAGACCACTGAGATTTCTGGTTTCTGGTTCCTGCTTGTGGCAGATACCAAGTACTCTGCAGCACATACCTAACATATCACACCTTCTCTTGCTGCGCTGTCTCATCGAGCGAGGGGCTAGAATGTGAAGCGAAGATGATAAGACTGGTAGCATCTCTGAACTGTCTTACAGATTTAGCCAGAAAAGTTCAGGGTCATCTTTTTAGGATTCATTTTGATTTTTATAATTACCTGTTTGTGCATGAAGTTTTGTGTTCATGATAGGGTTCTGGCAGAGCCCATGTGAGGGTGTCGGGTGCCATGGACTAGGAGTTAAGGTGCTTAGGAACAGCTCACGTGGGTTCTAGGAACCAAGCAAACTACAAACTTAGGTCCTTGGCAAGAGCAATATGTTAGTGTTAGTAATATAGGGCTGCATCAGGCCTTCAGCCCCAAGCTCATTGGTATGTAAAGAAGAGGATTAAGATATTTCAAGACAAGAAAAGAGTCATAGAGAAAATTCTCTGTTCAACCAGGCATACCAAACTTCACAATTAGTAGCAGCATGTTAAATTATCCTTAATCATTAAAATTAACTTATATTATGCATTCTTTCTATTTTGTATCTTTCATAATTTCTTCAGCTTCAATTAACACTTCTGGAATGTTTTGCAGGTTATCACTTCTGTAAAAGCAAAGATTATTGCTAAGAGTCTATGTCATTCTTTTCAGAATGAATTTCAGTTGTTAGGAAAATATTAACTTGATTGGTAAATATCAGATAATTCTTATTTTACTTTTGAAGTTTTTTATGGGGTTTCTTGACACTTGATTTTACTTTTCTCTTAATATGCATTCATACTTCAGTAATGTGAATACTACAGTGTTTATTTCCTTTTTCCATGTGGATTTGGGAAACCATCTAACATAGCCACACTAGTTAAATTATGCATTTTCAGATAAATCTCACACATACATGAAAAATAATCTTTAAATTCATTTTTTTCAAAGCATGGTTGTCAATCCATTCACTTCTCAATATTCATTGCAAATTTAGACACTTCAGGCCCCACTTCAGGCCTATTGAACAGGCATAAGTAGAGGACTGGGCACCATTTTTTTAATAAGCCTCACAGGTGAATTCTTTATATACTCAAGTGCAGAAAGCTGCTGGAAACACATTTCTAGATCGTACAGCTTGAATTTTATATAAATTGCTTCATTTTTAAACACTATAGTGAAATGCATAATGCATAGATTGAGGACTTTTTAAAAAGAAGAGACTACTTCATAAGAAGTTCAGAAGAGCGTCCCAGTGGAACAAGAATGAGTTACATTAGTAAACTTTGGAAAAATCGTGAGGGTCTGTCTGAACTTGGACAGAGAAAGAAAAATAAGACAGGAACTAGGCCAAAGGCCAGGTTGATCAGTATTCTCCACACCTTGGCAGAAAATCGCCTTTAGGACATTATGAGAATGAAAGATCAAAGCAGCAAAGCCTCTGTGCACACACTAATATCCCTGATTGCTCTGAAGATAAGTCCTTTATCCCACCAAGATGGCATCATGATGAGAAGCATGCGTAAATATGGTACATGCTAGTGGGAGGGGCCCCACTAAATTTCAAGACCATTAGAGAAATGTTTGCTAATACTGAGGCTGGGCCAAATAAGGGTTCAAGGAGAAGAACATGCATCAAGCATAAAAATGCTGATGGAGCTTGAAGAGCCAATAGGGCTGACCCTTCCACCTATCATTTCATTCTTATTTCTAGGGGTTGCCACAGTGGTTTGCACACTATTTAGTTGTGCTATATGGCCCGTGTAGTTAACTCATTATTTGGAAAGACCAAGAAATTAAAGACCCATATCTCACCCTCTACCTCCTACAGGGTTTCAGCAGCCCAGGACACCTGATATTTCAGGATTGTCCTCCCTAGTTGACAACAGACTCCAGAGTTTGGACCAGTCAGCAGGGCTCTAAGTTCTGTTCTGTCTATTCACTACGTTTCATTTTATGTGCAAAATTTTAGCCCCTCCCTTTTAAAAAGCCAAATACACTTCAAAAGTATAATGAAAATGAAAAATAACTGACCCTTTCCTAACCCCTCAGTATCTGGATCCCTTTCTTCTAACCATTTTAAGGATTTTTCCAATGGCTTCTTGGTTATATATATCTTGAGATACCAATTTATGGTATCAATAATATCTTTGTATTGTATATACAGAGGGTTTAGATTTTTATTCATTAACTCTTTTTAATTCCATGGCTCTCTCAGTCTCCTGTTATGTCTTTGCATATGGAAACTTGAATTCAGTAACTCCACAAAATAAAGCTTTATTGCACTGTAGAGAAAGGTAAAAGCCTCAGTTGGGTATAGAAAGAGCCTGGGGTCAAAGGCTCCTGCAGAAACTCTCAAGTCACTCACAACTTCAGTCTGGGAAACTTCAGTCCTGCCATATATGATACCCAGATAAGATACTTTCCAGAAGAAAATACCTGAATATCCTTGGGTAAGTCCCCTCTATCTCATCCCATTTTCTAATTTCTATAATATATGTGTCTTTCTTTAGCTGATTTTCCTGCTGGTTTATATAATGTTATTCCATTTAATTTACACAAATTTCAGAACATAATGAGATAAATGCATATGCACAATATACTACAATAGGTCCTAAATCTCTAAATAGATAACATAATCCTTTGTTTTATTAGCTCATTTTTATACAGAATAAAAACTCAATCTGTGTCTGCTTTTACTTGATTTGGTTACGTAAATGACATTTATGGACATTATCCCTACTTTATACTTTTGGTAATATGAGGAGTGAAAACAGGGACAGTTACACTCTTGTCACTCTCCCTGACTGTATCAACTAATACAAACTTTAACAAAAGAATTTTTAGTAGGATAGATCCAAACATCTTGAAAATGATAATGCTCTTAGCTATAACAAAATCCTGATCCTACAATTCTTAGCTAAGACAATCTTAAGAATCAAGAATAAGAATATTATTAGCAAATGTTATTTCTCATGCATTTGTTTTGAAAGAATAAGATAGCATATAAGTTTGGGGTAACTAATCATAAGATAGATGTTTAAGAAAAGCCATGGGCACCACAGATACTTTTTTAATATAACTTCCAAAGTCTGGATGAAAATGCAGTTGAAAGAAAAGGATACATTCTAAATAGGCATAGAAAGATTTTATTCAAAAGTAGAACAAAACATTGGAAATCGGTTTAATTTGTATTTGGACAATACAGTATTTAAAATAATTGGGAGTAGTGATATACTGTACACTTGGATGCTGATTTCTATGCCCAGACAGCTGGTTGCAGTCTTGATAATGGCATGGTCAAACATCTCTGATCTCTCTACTATAAAAAAAAAATTGTTTACCATAACCTCTGATTGGTTAATCAAGAGCTGATCAGCCAGTTAGCTGGGCAGAAGAGAATATGGCAGGATTTCTAATCCTAGTCAGACAGTCAGAGAGAGACTAGAGTAAAGGAGGAGATGAAGGGAAGAAGGTATGGAGAGATAATATATATGGACAAGGAGGATTCAGATTCAGTGGTGATGAAAGACCAGTCATGAGTACACTAGTGTTTGCAGCTTGTTAATAAAAATACCAGGTCTCTGAGATGGAAGAGACTCTAGAGAGTTTATGGAGGTGACTCTAGCTGAAACTCCTAGGAGTGGGGGCATATGGATCCTAAAGTGGCTACCAGAAGGATAAGGACATCAACCACCCACAGAAGTTTTGATCCAAAATTTGTCCTGCATATAAGATTTGCAGCAACAAAGATGGAGCAGAAGCTGAGGGAATAGCCAAGCAATGACTGACCCAATTTGAGACCCATCCTATGGGCAAGAACCTCCCTGGTGCTATTCATGATACTCTTATGCTTCCAGATGGAAGCCTCGCATACCTGTTCTCTGAGAGGCCATACCCAGCTTCTGACTGAAACTGACTCAGAGACCAAAAGCCAAACAAAACACAGAAAGTCTTATAGAAGAGTTGGGGGAAGGATTGAGGAATCTAGGGACTCCAAAAGAAGACGAACAAAGTCAACTAACTTGGACCCTTTGGAGCTCCCAGGGACTGAATCGCCAACCAACGAACATACATGGACTGGACCTAAGGCCCTCCCATGCCCCATATATGTAGTTGAATTGCAGCTTGAGCTTCATGAGGGTCCCCTAACAACTAGAGTGAGGGCCTACCCTGATTCTATTGATGCCTTGTAGATTCTGGTCCTCTAACTGAGCTGCATTTTCTGGCTTCAGTGGCAGAGAATGTGCCTAGTTCTGCAGTGACTAGAGGTGCCAGATCCATTGGTTCCCATGGGGGGACCTCCTTGTTCTCAGAGAAGAAGGGGAGGGATAATGGAGGATAGGATGTGTGAGAGCAGAGTTGATCAGGATGTGAAGTGAATAAATTAATTAGTGGAAAAAATAAATCTTTTTTTTTTTTAATTTAAAAAAATAAATAAAAATGTGTAGAAATGCCTTGCAGCTATTTGGGATCAAATAGGGTGTGATAACCCCTCCCCAACAATTACATTTGTATAGTTTCCAACTATGTGTTGGATTTTACAAACAGAATCTAAGTTCTTTAAAACCACAAGGCAATGAAATGCAGAAAGTCTTTTATAGATGAGAATCAACATCCTTATTTTATAATAGTACCAATCAGCTTCAAAAGGACTAGATTGATAATGATGAGTGAATATATTCACTCCAAGGCCAGATAATTTAACTATGTGAAACCCTGAAGTTTTGAAACTATGGCTGGATTCTTTTTTATCAAGAAGAAAGAAAGCACTTCAGATAAATTGACCCTTACTTTATATTTCTTCTTAGTACAGAAATGGAGAAAGTAGCTCCCCAAGTCTATATATTGGGGTATGAATAGTATTAGAACCATATTTAAAATCTATTTTTATAAAATCCAGCTTTTAAAGCCTTAGGTTCACTTGCTCTTTCCTCTGGCTCCTCTATCATTTTTGTTAGATCGAAAATATATCCCTCACGGGTGACCAAGTGTAATACAGAAGAGATTAGCCTCTCACTCCCTGGTAATGGTTTTACACTCTTAAGAAAATAATCTACAGTGAGCCTGGAGCGAATGAGAACATTAATGATCAATTATGTTGTTTGAGCAAAGTTTATGATTGAAATTCAATGAGTGGAAGCCACTGTGGCATTATTTAAATGAGTAAGAGTGGCTTAATGACCTATATCAAAATGAATTTGCACTGTATGTCATTAATATTTTCTCGTGAACATTGAGAAAATAAATAGTACAATATGTTATGTTAAATGACTAGTAGAAATGAATGATTGTCTATTTTAAAGTGGTTTTAAAAGTTTGTCCTTCTTGATTACTACAGACAACCTTACTCAGACTAGCATGTACCTCATTGTCTAAGATAACGTATTTGTCCCATAGTTAATACAATGTTTTTAGAGGCCTCTAAAGGAGATAGAATTCTGAGACCATCATCATGGCCTTTCATTTTATGTAATTACTAGTACCATTTTTTAGTTAGAAGACTCTAATCACATTCTTTAGTGATATAAATATAATATAATCTATTGAAGGGGAGCTCTATAAAACATATGTGCCAATAAATCTATCTATAAATATGCATAAAATAGCATCTTTATGATTCACTATAGACATATATGAACAATAATTTTCTGAGTTTGTATTTAAGGTTAAACTATTCAAGTACATAATGAATATTTTCCTTCTAACAAGAGTTGCTGCTACTAGAGAAATAAAGACTGAAATATCATAGGATACATTAAAATGTGGTCTAAATAATATTTTCTCACTAAAATATGTATATTAACCAAAATATAATTTAATAAGAATTTGGGTCATGATCAGATTCCCTCCATGTAATTATTGTGTGTTAATATCAGTAATATGGTTGTTTGTATGGTGATTTAAAAAATGCAACATTTAACTCTCAAATGTAAGAGAAATATAAGCATGCCCTTTACTAACATGGCAATTCCTTGAGAGCAGACATTTCACAATGGTCTGACATTACCCTTGAACCAAATGTTAAGTTGCCATAATTAGATTTTTCAATATACAAAAAAGTGTGTATTCCTAAATCATAAATACACCAGTTTGGAAAATAACAAACACTATGGAAATATATTCAAACATGCTTACTATCTTTCTTCAGAACTTTAATATCAAATAACTTAACTTTTCTATCAGTCTCCTTAATATAATTTTTCTTCCAAAAGCTAATTGCCCAGTTTTCGTTATCTTATAGTATTGTATATTTAATTAAATTATGCTACTTGCTTTTTTTCTGTGTAATAATTAGTGTTCATGACTATTTTCCCACTAGGATTGTCATTTTTAAAGGCTGGGCCTATATTACTAACCATTGTGTTATAAACATAAGAACGATAGTGCCTTATAGACATTAATTCTAATAAATACTTCAAACCTTTTATTATAAAACCTCTATTGTGTCCTTACTGTTTTAAAGATGGAACTTCACAGTAATGTAAGATAATTGATGTGTGTGTGTGTGTGTATAATTATGTATGACAAACAGAATTTTTACTTATGTACATGTATATATACATATGTTCAACAATGTAAAAATGGTGTGTGTGTGTGTGTGTGTGTGTGTATGTGTGTGTATGTGTGTGTGTGTGTGTTCTGTAAAATACATGAGTATTATAAAGGTATAAAACATAAGAAATTGTGCTACTGCATAAACAATGGAAAAGCAAAACCTCTCTGGGAGGAATGGATTCCAGAACAGAGACCTCTGTGAAGAAAAAGGTAAGTTGCCACCCAGTAGAGTTAATAAAGATGCTGATTGACAGGTCTGTATTCAGGATGCTCCTGATGCCATATCAACATTGGACCACAATATTATAGACTCAATACAAGACATTTAATGCAAAAGGACTACTTCTATTAATATGCACGCACACACACACACACACACACACACACACACACACTTGCACACACAAAGAGAAAAGGAGAAAGGAAAGAAGAGAAGAAGGGGGTAATGGACAGAGAAAAAGGAGAGAGGAAGATAAGAGAAGGGGGAGGGAGGGAGAGGCAGGCAGGCAGGCAGACAGACAGACAGATGTAATGACTGAGAGACTTGGTCATGTTTCCCAACAACTTGCCAGACTACTGGTATGACTATACGATCCTCCACAGGTACCTGCCTTTGCAAAGCTTAGTGGATAGTTCCTTCCATACAAAAGCTGGTGATAGAAAGTCTGTGAACTCCTCTTTGAACATTTACTTTAGGTAGCCAGCAAATCCCAAACCTTAATCTGGTTTCTTAAGGATTGAGTATTCCACCCAGATCCTATTCTCAAGATCTGGGAACTCTGTAATAAACGCATTAGAAGATCTACCTTTCTCTCCCTCTCTCTCTCTCTCTCTCTCTCTCTCTCTCTCTCTCTCTCTCTCTCTCTCTCGTTCTCCATCCCTCATGTAAAGGATGTCGTCTATAGGGCACTTAACTTGTAGAGCTACTTCTTTTTATGAAGATCCATGAAGTCTGTTTCCTGGTAACTCCAGTGAACACACCCAAGTGACTAGCTGGTAGGCTAGGCTCTCTTAAGCATGACTTATTCTATAGTAGCAATACCTGCTTAAGGAATGTCTGCATTTTCTTTCAATATAATTTGGCTCAGTTCAACACTCCTTTCATTGCAACAGTTAGCATTGAATTAAATCTCTTTATGACATCAACTATTGCCATGACTTATTTATTTTGCAAAGCTGTGTGGAAAATTATCTCTGAAGCAGAGGAAAAATCCTAAAATTTAAATTTTGGTGCTTTTAAGAAATTCCATGGAAGTTAGTGGGGCCAACAGATACAAGAGGGAATGATTATAGGAGAGCGATCAGAGATCTGGGCCTCTGTGTTTTATTCAGGATATTAATATAAAAGATACTATATGCTTTTGGGCACAGAACAGGGTGATCTCACAATGTGGGATGCTGAATGTTGAACATGCTGATGAAAATCTATGTGATTGAAGAAGGAAGACCAAACAGGAATAACAGTGTGGTTTCATCCAGGTTTATGTTGGTGGTGAATGCTCTGAGAACTGGTCATCTTATTAAACCAAACCTGATAGGAATGAAAAAAAACAAAAAACAACCCCCCCCCCAAAAAAAGACAATAAAACAAAAAACAAAATCCAGTAATGAGTACTGCTGGGTTAGAGATAGAAAGAAGAGCCATTTTTTATAGGAGTATCAAACAAAAATTTCAGCTAATAAAACAATATAGACATACTCCAGCAATATACCAAAGGCCGTGCTTTTATAAACCACAAGAACCTAGCCTTCAGATAGTCTATAGTTTGTAATTTGTGCAAGATAGAGTATCTGTTAATCCCAGTGAGGAAATTTAAAACTTAGGCATAATTTGCCCAAGCCACATGTCTAAGCTCATCTGCTAGGAGTAGTTTCTATAAACTGATTTAATTGTTTCCACCTGCTCAGGGGTGGGTATTGTTATATGCCATCTGTAATATTTTATACATTTTTGATGCAGCTGCCTAAAATCAACGTCTCTTGTACTGACCATAACTGTGGCCCTCTTGACACCAGCTGGGCTAATTGCCATCATCTTCACTAATGACTGTATGCATGAGTACTTTTTGTACAAGCCAGGCATTTTAATTCTGCATTAGAGGTAACTTTGATGTGTAGGCTTTTGACCCACATGCAGAAAATGGTTCATAGTAAAAAAGGCTTTCCTGTTCTACTTAACCTGATAAAAATTATAACTAATCAAAACTACAGAGATCATTACTCTAACATGAAATAAGCCAGATTTACCTGGGCCAACGATTTTGCTCCCCTTCATTAGTCATTACAGATAATATCTCAAATACTAAAGGCTTAGATGGCTCTAAAGGAATCATAGCAAATACATCTAGGAGAAACCACTTAAAAGTATTTCTGCAGCAAAGAATCTTCTAAGCCTATGTATTGAATCTGGGAAAAGACAGAGTATAGAAAATGGATTATATAGAGATCATATGATCCATTATATGGTTAAGTAAAATAACAATAATAATAATAATAAAGGTCTGAAATATAATTCTAGAGAAAACCATTTTAAAAACCACAGTCTGAGAGCTTACTCAAGTATAAGATAATGGTACTAGGGAAATTGAGGTTCCTTTTCTAGTTTCTTAGTTTCACTAACAAAGGAACTTTTAAAAATGTATTCCGAGGAAGGTTGAAGGCATTTTTACTTAAGTCTCATAAATAAATAAATAAATAAATAAATAAATAAATAAATAAATAGATAGATAGATAGATAGATAGATAGATAGATAGATAGATAGATAAATAAATAAATAAAATGAGGAAGGCAAGCAGGAAACCTCTGCAGCTGTCAAAAGAAAAAAGATGTATGAGAGGCAAATAGGAAGTGGTGCTTGTAAGATAAGTTCTTTCTTTATTTCTTTTCTTTTTTATTGGATATTTTCTTTTTTATCATTTTTTATTAGATATTTTCTTTATTTACATTTCAAATGCTATCCTGAAAGTTCCCTATACCCTCTCCACGCCCTGCACCCCTACCTGCCCACTCCCACTTCTTGACCCTGGCATTCCCCTGTACTGGGGCATATAAAGTTTGTAAGACCAAGGGGCTTCTCGTCCCAATGATGGCCGACTAGGCCATCTTCTGCTACATATGCATCTAGAGGCAAGAGCTCTGGGGATACTTGTTAGTTCATATTGTTGTTCCACCTAAAGGGTTGTAGACCCCTTCAGCTCCTTGGGTAATTTCTCTAGCTCCTCCATTTGGGGCCCTGTGTTCCATCCTATAGATGACTATGAGCATCCCCTTCTATATTTGCCAGGCACTGGCATAGACTCTCAAGAGAGAGTTTTTATCAAGGTACATTCAGCAAAATCTTGCTGGTATATGCAATAGTGTCTGGGTTTGATGGCTGATTATGGGATGGATCACTGGGTGGGGTGTTTGTTTTGCGACAGGGCTTCTCTGTATAGCCCTGGCTGTCCTGGAACTCACTCTGTAGACCAGGCTGGTCTCCAACTCAGAAATCTGCCTACCTCTGCCTCCAGAGTGCTGGGATTGAAGGTGTGCGCCACCACAGCCCACATTCCTTTTCCATCAGTGCATCACCCCTAGTAGCCTTTGTAGTTTTCTCAGACTCCACAGTGAAAGCTTGTGGCTGCCACCATCCTTGCTTTTCCCATCCATGAAATCTTCAAATATTTTCATTACATACAACTATACTTGATTCTCTGTGCATATAAGAAGGTCTATGTATGTGTAGTACGAAGACAGAGAGATACAGAGTGAGAATATGAAGCCGTGGCTGGGATTTTAGCTCTGAGAAAAGATGGCAGATGTTAGTATTCTGACAACATCACTTTCTACCTGTATCCTGGACAAACTATTTTACATACTAATGCTTCTGAGTTTTTTTTAATGCATATGAAGAGGAATTTGTTATTTTCTTGGGAGGGTTAAACAAATTTATGAACAAAAATACACTAAAAATGATCCTCAAATAAGCATTACAGACATTATTTTTCACTTTTATAACCAAAATGTTAATGTCGGATATCAATTTATCAATAAGTAATGATTGAGCATACACTCTCAATACAGTATACATCAGCACTAAAACTGTGGTCCAAGTTCCTCTCCTCAAGAAACTTACATTCCAATAGATGTACAGGATACCAAAGTAGACAAATAAAACCAAATGCTGATAGATATTAAGGAAATTATTGAAAAAATAATAGGGGTGTAGCTTTAGACATGCTATCAAGGAAGAGCTCTTACAAGAGATGTTGCTTGCTTAGAAACCTAATAAATGTATATATGTTGGTAAAACAGAATGCAAAGTTAAGACAACAGCTGGGGATGTTTTCTTTATGAGCATTTGCTTACACATTTGAGAAATCCCAGCTCAGTTTTGGGTTGGAGAGACATTAACTAATATATTGGGAAACTAATAGAGTGCAAGTGTCCTGGGCCAGGTTATTTTGGGCTATGTCAACACGAAAGTGACTTAGGTGTTTTTTTAGGTATGCTAGAGATTCATATAAGTCTCTGGGGAGAATAATAAGTCAAAGATTAGTTTGGTTTTTTTTTTTTTTACATACCTACCCTAGCGCAAAATCATTTAGTGGTATGACTGATTATTTTAAATTATTTTCCTCTTGTCTATCTATATTTTCCAGAAAGCTTTGATTAACAGGTAGATGGTTTGGTTATTATTGTTTCTAATTTTCTCCAGCAGGGGTAACCTTTATAGTTATATAAGACCTTAATGGAAGCCTGTCTCCCCGCCCCATCCCTATCCTTGCCTCTCCCTTCTCCTTTCCTTGTTTCTGCCCTCCCTACTCTTCCATTCCATCCTCCCTCCACTCCTCACCGAGATCAAACCTAGATCCTCTTGCATACCAAGCACATAGAATACTAAAATTATTATCCCAACTCTAACCAATTCATTTTTAATTGACCATAACTTTTAAAGTTAATATATAAATATTAGTACAAATTTTGCTAGAATTATTTCATATTTTTATTGAAATTTTATACAATGTATTCTAACACTCTAATCCCTCTTTTCTCTCCTCATCTCCTCTACATTTCCCTAGCAAACTCCAAAAGCAAAAAGGTAAATTTAGAGAGAGAGAGAGAGAGAGAAAGAGAGAGAGAGTCAGAAAAATATAAAAGCACAAGAAACACACACATATACAAACAGACACAAACACACAAACAAAACTCATTAAACCACAAAATTGGAAAGCTTAACATTCAAGAGAAAAGACAATAAAATTAAAAACACCCAAAGACTGAAGAAAGCAAAATAAGATAAAATATATGGCCAGTTGTAATCCATTGTAGAAAACTGATTTTTCCTCAATGACTGTCTTGGACCTGTGCAGACCTTTTGCAGACTCTGTGTATACAGCCACAATCCCCGTGAGTTCATGTGTGGGCCAGCCCTGTTTGCATCTGGAAGATGCTATCATCTATCCCCTATAGCTCTTAAAATCTTTCTATTGCCTCTTCTTCATAGCCTTCCAATCCCTGAGAGGAGGAGTTTGATGGAAACATCCCATTTAGAACTGAATGTTACAAAGTCTTTCACTCTCTGAACATTGTCTGAAGATGGATCCCTTTATTAGTTTTTAATCTACTGCAAAAAAAGGAAACAAAGCTCTTCTGATTATAGCAGAGAAAGAGAGTCATCTGTAGGTATAGCAGGATGCTGTTGTCAATCATTATATCACTGAGTTCCTTTAATAGCGCAATAATGTTTGGTTTTCCTCTAAGCTGATGGTCTGTTTAATCTCAGGTTCTTATCCACTGATAAGTCTTCCACCCTGTGGAGTGGGCCTTAATGCAATTAGGGAGTGGTTGGTTACTGCCACAACATTTGTGCCACTATTGTACCAGTCTATTGTGCAGGAAGGTCACCCTTATAGATCACACACAGGGTTTGTATATGGATTAGTGATCACCATCTTCCTCTGATAGTATGCAGAGTACCTTCCAGTACTATGAATACTAGTTGATGGGAGTGAAGCACCAGCTCAGCTTCTCCATGTTCAGTGAGATGTAACTGTTGTCTTCAGTAAAGGCCTTACCATTAGTTTGCAGACAGTAATAGTCTTGTAAAAAGCCTGAGGGGGGAAAAACTCAATTAGATTCAATCCATTCCTAGCACTATAAATTTCATTTGAGGAATTATCTCCCCTGCTATTTGATGACTCCACTTAGATTTCTTTCATATATGTATATATATTTTAAGAACCCTCTACAGTAGTGGGTTTCCATAAGACCCCTGAAATGGCCCTTAAAGTTAGTTTTCCCTCCCCATTCTCCCCCTTAATTCTGTCTTCTCCCCATTTAATCCCCTCACCTAACCCATTATTCAGTTTTTTAGTGATCTATCCTCTTCAATCATAGAGAACAGTTCATTGTTTAATTCTATTTGAGGGGAGTGGGGACCTAAGTAAGATTAACATTATCCACGGATATTTTCACAAACATCCAAGAACAGCACCTTATTACCTTACCCCTACTGTGTTGTCAATAAGAGCATAACACTACAGGTGCCATTGTTGTCAAAAACACTTCCCCCTTCATGGTTCAGTTAGCACTTGTGCAAGCCATTGCTGGTTTTCTGCACCCAGAGAGACTATAATAGTTACTATGAAAATAACACATTTGAGTCACAGTGTCATTGTCTTCTGTTTTCAGAAAAGAAAAAAAAAGTATCTCATCCTAGAAATGAAACATGGCACGTCACAAAGATGGAACTCTTTTTACTTTGTGCACACTGCTGTTAGCAAGATGGATTGCTGTGCTTGGTCAATATTTGAAGCATGTGGCTCATGGTGGGCAATGTGAGCACTAGGGCATTTATAATCATGGAGAGTGAGCCTTTCCCACTGTCAATTTATGGAGCTACTTTATATCTGATACTCACAACCTGAACCAAAGTTAAGGAATAAATAAAAACATTGCTTGAAAAAATGTCACAAGTGTGGTCGCCAACCTCCTGCAAGTAGGTATTTAAAATTTTAGTATGAACAAACAAACAAAAAATTAACTATTATAACACAGGCATTTCATAGGGACAGAAACTGTGGTTTTAAATGCAAATAACAGTATTATATGGATTTTTTTTAGTTATAATAGTGGCTAGTGGTTTAAATTTAGGCGAAATATAAAAACGTATTAGGAAAGAAATCTCTGCATAGACTCTATTTTTTCATGTAAGGTAGAGTGTGGTTTGCCCTGAACTGCATCTTAGAGAAGGGGAGAGGAATGGAATCCAGGATCAAGCTTAGGCAGTAAGGCAGGTGCTAGTCCCATTCTATTCCTCTGTTGTATGAGGAACAAAACAATGTACTTAGAACCAGACACTTTTACATTCTAGCCTAGAAACTGATCACTGTTCTCCCTACAGATACCATCCCATACACTCTGCAAATAAGCTGGTAAGTGACAGGGAAGGCAGTATGCTAATTAGCACTGTGATTCCCTGAGCAGCTGCTCCTTGCCAGGCAAATTCCTAAGGGCTTCGGCTGCACGTTGGATTGATCCTCATTAACCTGTGAAATCTGTATGACAGCCTGAGAGGTGCCGACGATTACTATTTCCACCCACACAGGAAAGAAAGTGGAGGCAAATAAGTTCAATGAATTGTTCAAGATGGCACAACTAAACTGGACAGCCTATAATCCCAACTACGGAGGAGGTAGACTCAAGAGGATTGTGAGTTCAAGGTCAACCTGCAAAACATGCTGTGAGCAAGGAGGCATGAGCAAGAGACAACTGCAAACCAAGAAAGATGGCTCCACGTATTACATTCTCTCACTATGGCATTTGATCTATCAATATCTACATACAGTATTCATGGAATCATCATATTTGCCTCATGACAGAACTTGGTCTTTGCCTCGCATACAGTAGTTCTATCAAAATAAATCCTATATGATGACATTACCATCACTTTTCTAGAATTCAGACAGCGTTGGTAGGATTTACTCAATGCTTTAAAAGAGTATAATCAGATATGTAGCTTCTCTTCGCCATGCGTGAGAATACCTGCTAAAGGTATCTCCTTCATTTATTAAGTTAAAGATTTTTCCTAAACACACTAGTCTTCTACCAAATTCTATGTGCAACAGTTAGAGTACTTGAGCAACTCTGTGAGCAAAGACATTTTTCTTAAGATTTATTTCTGGGTTTTTTTTTTTTTCTGTTGACCAGGGTAAGTCTCTATTATTTTCCCTATGGCTTAAGAACCCAGTTAGGCATTAAGCCGCATTTCTTGCTAAATGCAGTACATACACAAAAAATCCCATTAGCCTCATGCATTATGTTCAGAAGGATAATTAGAGTAATCACAATCTACGCACAGCCTCTGCAGAGCATTTTTTGATTGAAGGTGCTAGCAATCGACTGTTTCTATTTAGAACCAGAAAGAACATGAACTTATCATTGGTGGCAGGTCTTTCTGCAAAGAAAGCCTTTGCTCTCTTGAATACTTGAAATGTGCCACACGTCTGGGTAGGAGTCACTGTATATGCTATGCTAATAATGATCTGGGAAATTTGGCTATCCATTTAAAAGGAGCAAACCTGTTGTTATTAGTTTCTTAATTCATTCAAAGTTCTATTGGCACAAATTAAAGCACAACTCTTGCTGTCTATTGATCGTGTCAGTGGTAGATTTTTTCATCTCTGCAGAATTCATTTTTAAAGACTTTACTTTTATTAAACTAAATACTGCTGGTTAACTAAAGTCTCAGCTTTTATAGACTCAAGAGAGCAGGATCTAACATAAATTAATCATGACTTAATTGACTGAACTAATTCAAGTTCCCTACAGTCCACTGAACAACAATATTCTTGTCTTCCCAATGAAAGCTAAACGGTGCATTGTCCCGGAAGTACCAGCTTCCATATCTTCAGTGTGCTTTTTACTGAGACACAGTTTTAATATTCTCAAAATTACCAACAAATACCTTCCAAGTTAGGAAGACTGAATTGTTTTCTCATAGAACATATGACCAACAACTCTCTAATATTTATCCTGTGCCAAAATTATATTTTTATTTGGTAATATTGTATAAAGCACTACATACATGCAAATACACACACACACACACACACACACACACACACCAATAACAGCAAAATTTACTTCATTATAAATTACATTTCTCTCACTCTCAGAAATGTTAAAATATATTAATTTCCCAATGCTTCTACTACATTGCTATAAAAAGCACAGCATACTTATGAAAATTAAATCATCAGTAACAATGGCTTTTTCAAAACACAATTAGGTAACAACAAAATAGCAGAAAAACTGGTAAAGAAATTATCAAAATGTCACTTGAAAGCATTGCTATAGTATGTGAAAGTCAAAATAAAGCAAATTTCTATATTTTTAATATTTATATATTTTCCTTGAATAGAATTACCAACTAATTTTTATTAAAAAATTTAAACCATTACTGTCACACTAATGGCAGAAACCTATAAACAGGCAGATTAAACTTGTTATCTTTTCTTTCCTAAATCAATATGCATTCTTAAAATAGCACGAAGCCCTTATTAATGAAGGACATACTTTTACTGTTGACTGGAGATAAAAAGAGCTATGCCGAAGCCTGAGCAGCTTTTCAGTTTTGTGTATTTTTGCTCCTTCTAAATTTCATCATTTTAATTTGTCTAATTTGTTTTATTCATGTTCCTTATATCCCAAGTCTTCCCTAAGCAACACAAGTTGCCACTATCTAATAAAACAGTGTGAGTATGAGCTTACAGACTGATGCTGTAAGTCTAGGGAAGTCAGAAGACTGTGACTATAACTTTTTCAGATCCTAAAAAAGTCAGAGTCAAGGACAGCACAAGAAAAATTACACTTAAGCTTTAATAAGTATTTCTTTGTGTATAGTCATAGTATGTCTAGCATATCACATAAAAATATGCTATAATAAAATCCCACATCTTTGTAGGATAATTTTTAAAGGTCGAACATAGGTACCCTGCATTGGGTTGGACAATGCTTCC